>VOMN01101347.1:0-96013 GCA_014899125.1 Orchestia grillus
AATCGTGAATGCAAAGCTCTCTCACGCGGCTGTGGTGGGGTGGTGGGGAGGGGTGGTGTCAGATGTGCCAGTTAGGGCGTGCACTTCACTGGTGTACTGTGGGCTGGGCAGGAGAAAGGGACTGGTGGAGGGCACCCAGCACCTGCCCTCTTCAGTGCGCGTTAGGTGAGCGGGGACCCGCAAGGCTGACCAGCGCGCACGTCCGGACCAGCGGATGCGCACATTGGCTGCTGCCGGACACGCGCCTCGTATCCGGCCCTGCACCTCGAGCTCTACCTCAACTTCATGTGGTCGCTGTGGCTTAACTCGCCTTCCACCAATCAAAGCATTTATGGTGGATTGTGTAATGCTGAGCTCCTCTCACCTTCCACCAATCCATGCATTTAATGGTGGATTGTGTAATGCTGAGCTCCTCTCAGATTTAGCGAGCTTGAGACTTGAACACGCAAGTGACTGAAACGATGTCGTGTGAGCAGTTCCATCGAATTGATTGCAGAGCATGTGGGCACGGCGCATAAACTCCATTACCTCACACGCGAAAATGAAACTTGGCGCCTACTTACACGGGCTGTAGGTGTGTGTACTTGTACTCAGTGCGGTCTCCTGAGGGCGGAGTGTTGCTCTTCCTGCCTCTAGTCTCCCAGTTCTGTCCATAGGAGCGAGAGGCCGCCGTCTCCCCTTCGTAGTCGTGTCTTTCTCTTATTTTCCCGCGTGGCCGCGCTGGTGGCTGCGATGTGGAGCCGGAGCCATTTAAAATTTCTCTGGCTCTACAACCCTTACTAGCATCCCAGTAGAATATCTCCTCTTTTGAGTCATAAATTATTTGTGGCCGAAATCTTTGAGACTTCATAGTAATTGTTCTTATCCTGAGGTTGCATCGAATTCTGTGCCCTAACATGGAGGATGTACAGGGTGCGTACCATATCTGAGGACACTTTATGCATTTATAGAAAAACAGCACGCGTTAAACGATTCTCCTGATTTTTCGTCGACATAAACTGACCTCGTATAAGAACGTATGATTTATATCCGAGGACTTGATGAACAACATACCTTATTGTTCTTCCAGACATGTGAAGATCTTTGGCAAGATGTCGCATTGACCTCCCAGGATTTTCGTCGATCGTGCCATGCACTTTCCTGACAAACTCAGGTGTTCTGAGTGAGTCAGAGCGTTGACAATGCTGTTTTCTCTCGTTTGTGGCTAATTCATCTCCTTGTTTTTATTCAGCTCCCTTCTAACTTTGCAAACGAAAGATCTGGTGACTTATAGAAATCTTGCAATTTCTAAATTGCTGTGTTTCACTTTTATAGACACTATTGCAGCGTGTCTTTTCGTTTCATTAGTTATAGTAGTATCTGCCATGTGATCTTCGAAAATAAAAAATACATTAATTATTACCGGGTTAGTTCACCTCACAAAAATATAAGTGTCCTCAGTTACCTCACGCACCCTGTACTTAACGAGTAAAGCTTTGATGGGGAAGCGTGCTGGACAAGTGTATGTTGTGAATGTGTGAGGCTTTCCATTGACTCACCATTCATTTTTCTTGACTATTCAAATGAAAAGCTCGCCCGCTTCACCAGTGCTTCCGAGTCGTAAGATGAGCTCCTACGCTGCGTTGTTTTGCGTTGCATGCAGTGTTCGTTGTCGCCGTCGTCGTGCTTGCATTTCCTACCCGCGCGGGTCCTATCCCAGGCACTCGATTTATGAACACATCTCACGGAGTCTGGCTTAGTGTGCTAAAGCGTAACAATCAAGAATGTTTCTCGACTCCACATTAGCGCTCGTTGCCGTCGCTGTGTAGGCCGTGAGAGAGGCTGTCTTGTGCAGTTGTCTCCTCCAGCAAGCTTAACGTCAACGTGAACCTGAGTGTGCCGGAGTGTCAAATTTTTTCCATTTTCAGAATAATTTTTTACCCTTAATTTAATTTTAGTTTTCATAGTTAGAAAGATTGCTGTGATATGAGAGTGCCTTACTTCTTTCTTGTTGAACTGCGTTGCGTGTTAACTAGGGAAGATATTTCGCCTCGGATTCAACGCTCGTATCTTTGAGTCAGGTTGGGGTCGTGTGCCACAGTTTGTTTCGAGCCGCCGCTGCAAGTCCAGAAGTGAAGAAATTGGCACGAATTCTCCTAAATTGAGACTTGGCTGCTAGAGGAACACTCATTCAGCTCACTTCACCACGCTCGTCTCATGCTCTCTTTGGAAACTTCGCTAGATTTTCAGTGGTTGTACTTGCGTGGCCGTCTGCACGTGTGTAAATTTGCTCAACGAAGGCGGCGACGGACGTCCTTCCTGTAGCTGCTCGCACTACCAGCGCTGTCCCAGTGCACTTCATCTGCAGCTCCTGGTGTAAGAGCATTGCCGGGGTGGCCTTCATCATTTTGGAGCCGACCACACGAGCTTTGTGACGTGCCCTCACCCCATGACGACTGGCACGCCTGCGCACAACTCCTCGTCAGTTCCGTGCAGGAAATAGGTCCAGCTTGTGGGCCTCGCTGTGGCAGACGGGCTCCTGGCGGCAGCGTCTCAGTTTCCGACGGGCGTGAGCAATTTGCCCAAAATTCTCCAATTGGACCCGTGGCTGCAGGCGCGGCCGGCCCCTCGGAGGATTCCTGCCAACCCCCTCGAGATGAAGGCAGCGGTGGGCATCTCCCCCTGTCCCATGGAGGGGCTGCCTCCTCCTGAGAGCCGGCACGTTGTCCTCACGAAGCTGGAAGCCAACGAGTACGTATTGCGCGTGCCGCGTGGGGGCAAGTCTGCCGTGTGGAAGATCTTCCTGCACGTGCTAACGATGGGCGGCCAGAAGGTGGACTTCGTGCTGTGCAGGTATTGCTGCGGCCTCTTCATGTACAAGGGGTACGCCAGCGGCACCTCGTCCCTCATGAACCACGGCATCCGCTGCCTCGACCGCCCCAAGCGGCCTGACGAGGGCGCTGACGGGGCTAACGCCAACGTCCTCATCCACGAGGACTGGCCCGAGGCCTTCAAGGAGCAGCCCTACTTCTCCCTGGGCTTCCTCAAGAGGTACAAGCAGGGGGACCGACGCCCCCCGTCACCTTGCATGCCCCTCAAGTACGCTGTGCATTTCAAAGTCGAGCCCCCGTCGTATCCCCTTGACGGCCCCCCGCGAAGTCTCAAGTCGTCCGATTCCCACCAGCTCAACTCCAGCTTTGCGCTCTGCAAACACAACAATAACAACAAAAACACAACCAACAATAACAATGACATGGCGGTCTCTAACAAGACAGAACAGCCCGTGAACATGGTGAAGCATAGCACCACCACCACCACCACCGCAACCCACGTCGCGCCACCCAAACTTACGAAGGCGAACCCCGCAAGCCAGAGGAACGGCACGGCTGCTCCCCTCCACAACCACAAAGTCAAGCAGGAACTCGTGGCCCCGTCTCAGAAGGCTGACAGAGGAGGGGGCTCTGGGGGGTTGCCTGAGGTCCACGCCATCCCTCTGTACACCGCCCTGCATGTCGCCGCACAGAGCTTCGGGGTGCCGCTCGAGGTCCTTCTCAGACTGGCAGGTATTGTAACTCGAGGGTCCGCTTTTGCCTCTGAAGTTGCTGGGCCATGACTCAATGGTTTATTGGGCTGTGTGGTCTACTGGGTTTCAACTGGAGGATCTACTAGGCTTATAGTAGATCCTATAGTGGTGATGTCTGCAGGAGAGTACACAAGGATGCGGGCATCGCCGTGGCTAACTTAAGTACAATAATAGTAGTAGTAGTAGTAATAGTAGTAGTAATGGGGTCTACTGGGATTGTAGTATGAGGCTCAACTGATGTCGGGTATCTCGACCACCGGGCGGAGGTAGTGGTAGTGTCTGGTCCGATGCTAGGTAATCTTATCAGTCACTGATCAGTATTCTCGGTGGTCACTCACACTCGCCCCATGATCTTGGTGCTGGTGGTATGTGATCTTATCGTGGGCTGTGAGGGACCCGCGCCGCACACCAGCCTTCCCGTGCCTCCTGATGCCGCTGCTCTCCGCATCTTTGGTGGCTCCTCACGCCCAATGTTCACTGCATTGAACGTGCCCGAGGCTGTAGACGCTCTCAATGTTCGCAGCAGGCCTGCAGCTGAGCGCGCTCCCTGGGGCTGGCCCAGAAAAAGGTCTCTCTTTTGTGCCTAAGCACGTATCGGGGGCGAGCGTATCAGGCCGATAAGCCTTATCACTTGTATCGAGAGAGAGAACGAGCGAGGGCTGGTGTTTGTGTGCGTCGTGATGTAGGAACTGTGGTTTGTACTGTCTCGACTGACTGCATCGTCCCCGTGAACATGCGGATAGTTCTAGTGTACTCCGGTTGTGGTACTTGGTGGTACTACTACTACGTGAGCTGAGCGGCGGCGGGAGCGGCTGGGACAGGCAGCTGCTGCCCCCAGCCCAGGGGGCGGCATGGCGCAGGAGGAGGGGGGGAGGTATCGGTCAATATCAGATATCATGGTGGTGGTATCGAAGGTGGGGGCTCCGGCGGCTGAGCGCCGCCTCACTTCCTTCCCAACCACCGCCGCTACTGCACCATCACCTCGGCTCCTCTTTTTTGTGGTGGTTGTTGTGAGGCACGACAGTCGTGATCTTTGCTCTAGTACGTGCAGTGGTTCTCCAGTGTTTCTGTGAATAGCTGAACTGTGCTCGGGATTACTCCATTTAGTGTTGCGCACCGCTGCTCGACTTGTGTTAGTCGCTCAAGAACTGAGCCTCTTGATATTGATACTATAGATATTAAAGTCTCAGACTATGGGTTCATTCGTTGTATGGTAACTTGGAAAAGTGTTGTGCAGCACTTTTACTCTCGCTAGTTGTCGTACCAGAACGCGTAAGTTTGATCTGATTACGTTGCCGTTGAACTTAAGTGCCGTGACTTCGAGCACAACGCACTGCTGCGTGCACTGGCAGCGCATCTGGTACACCGTGTGTGCACAAGTCCGTGGTGGCGATGGCGGGAACTGAAGGCAGTGGTGTCGATGGCTTGGTGGTATCGAGCTTACCGAATATCGGAGGGAAGCAAGTATCGGAAACTGGCGCCCCTCCTTCCGTCTCTCCCGTGGAGCCGGGCAACGAGGAGGCTGCTGCTGCTGCTGCCGCCGCTGCAGCGTTTGCTGTGAGCTCGTTTACAGGAGACTCCGGACCTGCTAGCACGGGGGTGGCCTCTTCAGGGAACTCGAGCAGGAGAACTTCTCGAGTGTGGCTCTACTTCAGCATGATCGACAACTACCACTACGCCTGCAAGCTGTGCAGGTTCGTGGGCACGTACACCAACACCACCAACATGCGCAAGCACATCCAGCACCACCACCCTGAGAGCTACCAGGACATCCTCGACCACACACGTCACGTATCGCGGCCCAGCTTGCAGCCTTACTGCCTCATGGAGAACCAGCAGCAGCTGTCTCTGGGCCAGTCTGGGTCGGACCAGCTCATGCAGTACCGACCCAGCGACCGTAGTGGGGGGACAGGGAGCTACTCCAACTACCTGCACATGCAGCCACACATTCCCTTCTCAGCTTCCATATCCTTCGACGTGCCCGACAAGCCTACAGACGTGAAGCCGTTTGTGGTCGGTCACAGTCGGTTCTCCAGCCTCCATGGTACTCCCAGCAACCAGGCCGGAGGGTCGTCACCCCTCCATGCCGGCCAGTTGCCTCCAGAAAACAAGCGTCGTTTCGATGAGGGAGTCTCGGCCTCTCGTCCGGGTGGACCCCGCGGCTCTTGCGGTCCGCGGTTCCCAGCTCTGAACGTCCGCAGTTTTTCCTTCAACGACCAAGAGTACCTGAACCATCCTGGGGGGCCAGACTCCTTCGCGGGGGAGTTGTCGGCCAAGTACAAAAATTTGAGTGCGTCTCACCATACCCCTAAAATGAAAGCGCGCGCTTGCAATGAAATTTTCGAGTCTTCCAAGAGTCAAAGTCCAGGTGAGGCTTGTGGGGCTCAGCTGCAGCGCCAGGGGTGACCGTTGTTTGTGGTGGCGACTCTGGGTCACGTCACTGGTGCACGTCAACGTCAGGTTCACGCGAGCTGAGTATGGTTCACGTGGTGTATTTTGGGTGATGAATTGAATACATTTTCTGTGATGGTGACGATTCCTTCATTTCTGCGATTGAGCTACCAACAAACCTCTCTGTATCATACCGCTACTATGCAGCAACCACTTACTTAATTCGCAACTCATGAATTTCTTCCTGGGTATAATTTTACTTCATTATCATGCCCCGATTTTGTATTGTGTGTTTCCATTATTTTTCATAGTATCTAAGTAGCAGAAATCTCGACAGTCTCCCGTATTTATTGCCCTAATATGCTGACCTGGATGTCATGAAGTCCTCCTCTCTCTCTTCCAGTGCCTTTCTGAACCTCACGCCAGTCGTCCGTGTGATACCACCTAAACACGGCGAGGCAGGGGCACTTAGCACCATTAGAATATGACGGTGCGACGATGGGAGCAATTATCACCGGGTCACGAATACATTTTTCTGGAAGTTGTCGGCGTTTTTTCAACTGAATTAGGGCTATTTTGCACTGCTGAATCCAAAATTTACGTTCGTTTTTCTCGATCAATACAAAATTCAAGTACCTGTCTATACATAACTTCCTGACATCAGTGACAAAGCTTCCTTTAGTGTTTCAGAAAATGAAAATCAAAGTTATCTTTAATCAGTTAGAAAACTTAAACCCTAAATTTGGTGTTGACAAGTGAATCATCTTCAGTTATTTTAACTTCTAGATGCGCCTCCCGTCTTTTCGTAGCGTCGCACCCAAAATTAGGTGAGCAACAGGTACTGGACTGAGACCTCTCCCTTCGCTCGGACTCATGAATCTCTTGCCTTAATTTTGGCCATTGCTTGCACTGCGCCTCGTGTGCGGGGAGAGCAGCGTCTTCACGGCCATTGCTCAACGGAGCCTAGTCATGCTTTTGTCCCTTAGATTCGCATTTCGTTAATGTGGTCTTCCTCTTTCAGATGGCGTAGTGGGCGGTGGCACTCAGCGCTCCGTGATGCAAGGTGAGGGCCCGTCGCAGGCCACGGAGGCAGTCAGGTGCTCTTGGTTCTGACAGGTAATGCGACTGCTGCGCCCACACTTGATTGATTAAAATATAATATGAGCAATGGCAATGTTGAATTTTGCTCCGAAATTCGGTGCTTTCTTGACTCCTGGTTGCTTAGTTTCAAAATGACAATGAATGTGCCAACACTACCGCTGCTGTCGCTCTGTGGTCCGGCCGTGTGACCCACTAGGAACAGTGCTGTGGTGTTCAGGTGTGGCTTCGTGATATCGAGCTCAGGGATGTTGGGTGGCTTCTGATGAATTGTTGCAATTATCATGAGCGGCCTCATGTACAAAGGGTCGGGCTCGTTATTACACGACATGACACTCGGGTGAGCAGGTCACGGCTAACTGTTGCTGTCCGTGTCTCGGTTTACGTTTTGCTGCTCCTAAAGGCTTCCCCTCGAATGCAACATTCAGCCAACGAGTCAAAAACTTCAGTGCATTGTCCTTACGTGGCTGACTTAAGTACAACAAATTAGGGGCTCAGTCTTCCACGCTTCTATTAAGCAAAGTGTAATAAATTCGATTTTTATACCAAAACTGACTAATCGCAAGATCTTGAACTTAATATCACCCTGACTTGAAAATGTCCTCATGAACTGAAACTTGTTTCATATCGGCGATATGTAAATGGTACGTTTTATTGTTCAGATCCGAATCTCATCTTCACATCCAATTTTTTAACCATTTTAAGTCTGAACATCAGTCTATTTTCTTCATGCATGAAGTTGAGCAAAGTAGTTGTCTTTCTGAGATGTAAATGTTAGGAAGTGTGAGAACTCTTTTGCTACAGGACTACAAAGAAAACCTTTTACTGGTCTTGAGCTTAAATTCGATACAGCTACAATCGAGATTATAAAAATTCAAGTCGTTCAAGTATGGAGGGTGCACGTAGTTGCGCCCGAGCTGCGCATGCTCTGTGAGGTGATGAAGGTTATAACACCTCAACCTGGTCCCAACTCTGCGCTGCCGATGGCGAGGACTGCCACAGTACTCGGGAGGCTGAAACCGGAGGCTGAGAATCCTCTTAATCTTTGGGTTGACGTGCCTTTATTCATTGGCGCGGGAAGAAAAGGCCAGTTTTTAGAGACTCCTTCTCCCTTCACATCACAGGGCGCCCATCTTTGGTGCAGTAATTGCTGAATGGCTCCAATTGTGTGGCTTTTTGGGATGGAAACGCATTTTTTGTTCACATGAAGAAATATCAATAAAGTTAATTCTCAAGTTTATAGCTTAGGGAAAAAAACTGGCCTCGATACAGTCCTTCCTCTAGCGAGAGCCCCCTGGGTGAGAGATGCAGCTGGAATGTTAACAGAACAGGAATGTCTTGAAATGAACCCTTCCATTGAAGGGTCGCATTCTTAGCTTGACCCACATCTCGTGTTGGAATGAGTGCCACAACTTCTATGTTTGTGTAGCCTCACAGTCATCCCGCTCTGGAAACCGTGACTGAGCATTTTGAGCATTGAACTCATTTGTGTATCTCGACAGATGACACCGGTGAGCTGTCGTCCGGTGGGGGCTCTATGGGCCTGAGCGGCATCGAGGCGGTGGTGGCTGCAGCCGCCGCCGCCGCTGCAGCAGCAGGAGACCCCGCTACCCCCAGCAGCGGGGGGCCTCCAACCACGGGGGACGGCCAGATGATGCTGGGCAGTAGCGGCAGTGTGACGACCGGCTCTGTAGGCAGGGACACCCAGCAGGGCGTTGGGCTGAGTCCGCCTTCCGTTACCTCGCCCTCCAAACCCGGTCAGTGGAGCACAGGGGCGGCGACCTGTACTGTGAGCCTGTCGTCATTTGGCAGCGCCGGCAATCGCTGCTCAAATGACCAGAGCACATAAACTAAATAGAATTATTCACGTGATATAGCTGTACGAAACCATGTTCTTTTCGAAGCGTGGGCTGAGCTTCATGTTGAAATATTGTAACTTGTTTCTTTTGCTAGATTGTTTCTATCTAGGGCTTGCGTGTGAGGATGAAATGAATGAGTGCTATCATAAGCTCTACTTATGAAAATAATAATATATTTTGATGGGCCATTTTCCAGAGAGTTACCAACTACGCCACAACAACCACCTGAGCCTCGTGCTCAACCAGCTGGCTGAGGACGAGGCCTTCATGGACGTCACCCTCACGGCCGAGGGCAGGCCTGTCAAGGCACACAAGGTTCGTCTGTGTGTACGTGTGTGTGCGTGTGTGTGTGCGCGTGTGTGTGTGTGTACCAAGGTGTTGTGGTGTTTACCTTCCCCCCGTTACGATTGTGCCGTGGCTGCTTGGAGGGCTTGCAGGGAAATGTAACTCAAGAGAAGCGGGTTCCGCTGTTACCTGGAGACGAGTTTAGATGCCGGCGAGCGCTGCGCTGTAGCTGCTGTGTGTGCGCGCTCGGCCGCAGCTTCTGATGCGCTAGGAAATAGTACACAAGGCAGGTTTTCGTTCAACCCTTCAAGTCCCAGACAAAGGCTTAGATTTGGCCACTAAATTAACGAGTTCTGATACGAACATTTACAGGGTTAAAAATTATTGAGGTATTGATTTTCATTAAATTTTACTTAGACTGGTTACGACAGCCCTATGTTTTTACAATGAAGTACTACAACGTTTTTTCTTGGCGGTGCTCTCACTTAGCGCAGGGTGGTCATTCAAATGAGCTTACGTTGCCATGAACATCCGTGCAGAGCGTGCTGTCGGCGGTGAGCCCCTACTTCTCGTCCGTGCTGCGCGCCAACCCTTGTCAGCACCCTATCATCATCATGCCCCACGACGTGAGCCACGCGCAGCTCGCCAACATCATCATGTACATATACAAGTGAGTCTGGCCTCCCTCTATTGAGATATGAGCCCCACACCTCATTACACTCATGTGCGTAAAAAGAAACAATGGTTGTGTTCGGTCTCACAAGGCCTGGACGCTGGTCCTGGCAGGGACATCATAGGGTACAGTAGTGCCGTTCTGTACCTTCATTCTACTCAATTTCTTGCTCTTCTATTTTTGGAAAGCTTGAACGTTTTTTTTGCTTACTGTACACAAAAATTGAAGTGCAGAATGATATTGAATATTGTGGTAGGTCAAACGCTATTTTGTATAATTAAGCGTGTACGTGGCAATGAAAGACTGACGTAGCGCTTGGTTGGCAGGGGCGAGATGACCGTGTCGGCAGAGGAGCTCCCGTCGCTGCTGAAGACGGCGGAGCTGCTGCGGATCACAGGACTCAGTCCGGGGGAAAACAGCTCCTCGCACCCGCCCATCGGGCGCGCTAGCGTCACCGCCAGCTCCTTCGCGGGCCTCTTTAATGGCTCCGTGAACTCCTCCTCGGCCCCCACCTACACCTCCGCCTCCGAGACCACCCGACTGCCGTCCCCACTTCCCAGGTCCGACAACCACCTGCAGCAGGGGGGCAAGAAGACGAGCGGTGGGGCAGTCCCCAAAGCTGTGCCCGTCAGAATGGAGTCCCCGCCTCCTGAACCCACAATGCTGAATCCATCCGATTTCATGGACCTGGATATGACCTGCGTGAAGGAGGTAACTCTGGCTCAGGCGGTCCTCTCCTGAACCGCGTGCTCTTGTGGGGTGTTGCGTTCTAAGGATGCGTGGGAGGTGGGATAGGCTGTCGGTGTGTCTGCTGGTTCTTTCCTTGTGGGACTGCAAATGAAATCCTCAAAACAGCTATTAAATAATTTTTGTTTCCGGGATGACGTGCCTGTTATATGAAATCTTATCAAACTTAATAGTATTTATTATTAGGCTGACATAATTATAATTCCAATTGCAAGTGTTACCCGCGCTGCATCACTATTGACACTGTTGTTATTGCGTGCAGGAAATGAACAGCGACTGCGAAGAGGAAGAGGACGCCCCAAAGTCCCCGACTCCGAAAGAAGTAACGACGCCACCCCCTGTAGAGAACCCTCTCTCCTCCGACTCCCGAGACCGCCTGCACTCTGACCAACGAACTGACCCTGACGACTCCGACTCGGCCCGGCCCAACCTCGAAGTTGCCTCTGACGACACCGACCCTCCTCACCGCCCCGCCACTTCGCTTCAGTCGAGCACTTCCCCCTCAGGCCACTGCGACGACTCTGACACGGACATCAAACGGAACTCCCTGAAGACCTTGGCGAACCTGGCCAGCCTGGACACTCCGACCAACTTGTCGCCTTGTGATGACTCTTCATCATCCTCGGGGGCTGACTCCAGCGACCTGCAGCCCAACGTGTGCCCCTACTGCTCGGAGTACGTGGCGGGGGGGGAGGTCGGCTCGCACATGTCCACCAAACATGCCTTCAAACCGGCCTTCGTCTGCTCAGGCTGCCAGAGGGTATTCACGAGAAAGACCGCTCATGAACTACATGCCAAAGATTGTAAAAAGGAAACTTAAACTGTTATTATGTATATTTTGATTCATTTTGTTGTAATTAACTTAAGGTCTTGTACAATAAAGAACGGTCTTGTGTCAAAGACCAACTCTTCATCTGGTTCGAGGACATCTAATTTGTCTAGATTTAAAATTATGCAATGGGTCAAAAAATATAACTATAAATTTTTAGCCTCCAAGCTATAAGAGTGTAAGTCGTGCCAGAATCTTGAGAGAGAATAACGTATAAATGATTCTTTTCTTCTTAGCTTGCGATCTTGAGTGCCATGAAAGGTTATGCCGCATTCTAACACGTTATGTGTTCCCTCTGAAACGAGTTTCTTTACCTAAACACTTTGATTGTCAGGAGACAGAAAGTGTAGCTGGAGGCGTGCTGCTTGTTGTGCTTGAAGAACGAAATCTGTCGATTCAATAAGAGGTAGCCAGTGTCTCACGGGCTAATGGGTTCTTAGTTAGCCAAATTTCTTTCGTTTTTGTTATTGTGCTTCCATATTTTTGACATTCAAAAACCTAGGCTAGCTGCGTTTACTGAAAGAAATGTTAAACTTAAAAGTGAGAAAATTTGTATGTTGCTAGTGGGCGAAGGTGAAAGACGGGTATGTGGTGCAAAATTCAGGTATGTTCACGAGAGACAGGAATAAATAGCGGTAACATGCATTTGCAACAAACTTTGTGACGTACTTGGTATGTTCTGCCAAGTCTGGGCGTATCAGAGTAGAACCGTCCAAGTATCCATTTTCTACCGCTGTGTTTGGGGGACAATTGGAATAACTCAGAAATATTGGCTTTGATTGTTAATGGTACACAAGAGTTCAGTTGTTTTCAATGATTTTTGTTCACGTATTCTGTTATTACTTTTACAATCTCAATCAGTATTTTAGGGCAGGAGTCGTAATAGTTAAGGTTTAACACATGAGCTAACTCACGGTTTTTCATGACGAAAAGTTAAACCCTTGCAATCAGAGAAAATTATTTTTAGTACAATCTATCATAGAATAAAAATACTTTGAGTATTTTCGTGCATGAGTTGCAGTTACGCATATGTATACCCACCCATGTGTGGCTGAATAAATACGAAAATTCAGACGACCTATCTATCAAAGAGCGCTTGTACAGCTGCTGTGCACAGTTTGCTCCACCACAATAAGGCCTTGTATTTGGGGACCGAGCGATGCGTGTTGTTCTTAGCCTCTCCATCCAGCTGGTTCTCGTTGAGTGTGTTGTATTGTTTCTAAATTTGCCAAATTTTGGGCGCTTGCCGTGGGATGCATACAAGAACCTGTCCGTCTCGACATTTGTCCAGACGACCAGTTGGTTGTACGGAGGGCGTTGTCAGTGCGTTCCTATATCCACTTCAGTAAATAGAGGTCAGTGCGCCTCGTAACCGACCTTCGCTTTAGCGTCTCCCGAACTTTTCTTCTTCTTTATTCTACCACATTTCTTCACTCGCATGAATTCACCTTTGAAAGACTCAGCTACCGCAGTACGTGTAGTTATGGAATCAAGTCGGGCAAGAGCTTTGGACTATAATTCGCTCAATTTTTTATTTTTCTTAACATCGACACTGCTGTCGGCAATTTTTGGAGGCGTTGATTGATATGCAAATTTGCACAGAAAGTTTCGCTGCTGAGAGTAAATTCAATTTCAATGCGTCCATAATTTTTTTTAATGAATTTCGAGGCTTCGCTCAAGTTAGCTTGTAAATGCTAAATTAAATTACTAAGCAGTAGCGATCGACTATAGTTCCTGAATGACACTGTGAAACTACACGCTCAGGAAGTTTCAAATGAAGTATTATCTCAGCTGCTAGAATGTTTTAATGTATTTTTTTCACCTGCAGAACACGTACTGGAACATCATTTGATGGTTCTATGAGGAATAGCATGCTTCAACGCGCAGCATCTAGAAGTGTGTAAGAATTTAAAGCCTCTGATAAAATTTTGCTCCAGTAGTATTTCTGTCAGAGTGTGACCTGTTCATGTCTCTTCAGGATTGAGTAATTGCTCAGGTTGCCTGTCTCTGTATCGTAGGGATTCTATGGAGCTTTTCTGTACGTCTGAAGTTAGGCACATATTAGTTGACTGTTTCCCCTGTTCTCCTTTTTTTATCATTTCATGATGATCGAGCAGCACGAGGACTTACTTCGGTGCTCTCTGAGCGAGCGTCTTTGCCAGATGTTTGATTCTCTTGATTGGCTGTTGGGCGAGAATTTACGTTGTTCTCGAAATCAATCAAAGCAGCAGACAGTGCCCCTTATTGTTGAGTGCTATCATCTTCATTTAGGGTAAAATACCGGTGTGCGCTGGATGCCTATGCAGCTTCATTCTCAATGCTGGTTGAGGGGACTCGAGTAACGCCGTCTCGCAAGGGTGTCGTTTGGTTTGTCACTTTTCTGGTCGTTTGAAGCTTTTTGTCATATCCCAAACCACCTGTTGTGGCACTTGAATCAAATCTGTTTCTTTCATGGTAGGATTTATTCTACAATTAGTTAAATCCTGGGCAGGGAAATACCCTCAAAGGTGATACAAGGGGGAAAAGATAGAGGGAAACCGTTGTTTCTTCTTCTCGAACAGATGACAACGATGTAGAAATAGTACATTAGTGGATTTTTCCTCTATTCGAGGCTAAAAAGCCGTGCGTAACACAGCCATTAACTTAGTGTATTCCGTTTTAAAATTTGGTTCTGTCGCAGGTAGACCTTGATGCTTCTTATCACGTATAGGGAGCGATGGCTTTGTAATGTTGCAGGTATACCGGCACTGGCATTGTCGTCCACTCTTAAAGCTCGATTTATTTTAAAGTTATTTATTTGTGCGTTCAGAATTGCCTCTGAAGTGAAGCATTATAGGATGGTTTCAGTAGCCATCCTGTCGCTGTACTGCCATCCCCTCCGCCTGCTGTGCGCACTGCCGTGTGTGCAAGCTGTGCATCATTGCTGTGTACGAACTGTGCATCGTTGAGAGGTGCGGCTGAGCTGCAGTCGGCGCAGCGCTCTGTAGCCAATGTCCATCCTCTGTATAACTCGCTATCTCTTCTTGACGCGGTCGAAGATGCAAGTCTTGATACTGCGCAACATGATTTTTAATCTTTTGATGTTTTTTCAGTTTATTAATGCAGGTTTTTCAATTTTTTTAGTTGTTATATAAGTGCAGGTTATTAACATTTTTCTGTTAATGCTGATGCAGGTTGAAGTACGAGTTAGACAGAAAGTTACCTTTTTTTGGATTGAGGTGCATGTGGGGTAGTCGAACTCATCCAAAGTTGATTAGATAGCCGTAAGAAGTGCAAAAAGTAGTGTCTTACTCATAAATTCCTGTAAATAATCATTTCTTTCAGACTTGATGTAAGAAGTTTAAATACGGTACGAAATGTGGCGTTTTCTTCCCCCACGCTGGAAGGAGCTGACGAAGAGTTCATTATTCAAACGATGTTAGGTTATTTGGAACCCAGTCGATGTTTTTTATTCGGGCTATCGCTTAATTTTTTATTTTTAAAGTAATCGGTCGATATTTTTGTGATACTTGTTACTCATCGCTTGCTCTTACATAGCTCTTTTTATTTCTTTTGTATTCCCACCGGGGCATAGGAATCGATAGTCTAAACCTCCGACTCGTTGAAATTTAAATGGTACAACTCTGACTCCTGCTTGTTAATATTGATAATTTATTGACCTTAATGTTATAGACCTTCAGAGCGATGCTTCTTTAGTCCCGCTGCACTAGCAAATTATGTTACCACCACTACTTTTTCTAATATTGGTAACACTGGTAAACACAATTCTTCTGCTTTTCGGATGAATCCTAGTTAAAGTTGATGTGCTGAATCCAAATATGCTATTAGTTTTTGTCGAACAGCAGGTTTTCAAGATATGTGTATTTGTAGATAGATAAACAGGTATGGGAATTGACTATTTTGCGCTAATAGTGAAAGAAACACATGTGAAGATGGGCAGAATGTTTATTGTTTATGATGAAGTTACGGCTACATGAACTTCCTTTTTTTCGACATTCTGTCATGCACAACTTCTGGAACATTCCAGCTTAATCAGCTTTGGTAGTGTGTTTCCATAACTTAAACGTCTTGATGAAAGCGTTTACGATGCTCATCACTAACATTACCCAGGGACTCTGGAAAATCACTCAAATGACTGTATAAGAAGTCCAACTTGATGCTCATTCTACATCGAAGTGATTGAAAACTCAAACGAAGGTCGTCCACCCTTTTTTAGCTGTCAACTTTCCTATTACAGATGAAATTCTTTATTACATCAGTGAAAGCATTTCAAGTCTAGCCTCTACTGCATACATTGTGACAAAAATGGGCATCTCCGAGGAGAGTTCTTATCTGAGGTCCTTCAAATATTCCATTTGTTTCTCTCCACTCAAGAGTTGGGAAGGTTGGACACATGTGATAGAAGCAACCTCTATTGCGATCAATGGCTTTTACAAATTGTTTCGTCAAGCCAAAATTTATTTTTAGCGGAGAATAGACCTATCTTTTTTCTCTGACGAAGAGGATCATTGATGTTAATCTCACGAGGTGCTCAAGTCCGTGGAGGTCGTTCTTTTTTGCCCAGTTTGCTGTATCTCTACTGTCCCAAAAATGCAAACTGGGGCGCTTTATGTAACCTTGTTGATATTGGGAGAAAACTTCGTGTTTGAAATTAGGGCGTGTTGATAGCGCAAAAATGTGATCTGATGAGCAAATCTGAGACCAGATTTGGATGAAGCACACCCTAAATTTTCAGCTGTTTAATGAATGGAAGAGATTCTCAAAGCTTCTCTCTTGGATGAAGTGTGAACTTCTAGCCCACGAATAAAACCTCGGCAATCGCCGCAAAATGCAGTCATGTGGTGTGATGAACCTGTGAAGAACAGTGCAATGGGAAAAGTTCTCTACATAAAATAGTCCAATGTGCATCAAATACCAACTTCTAGAGACGTAACGACGTAAAACTCGCACATCTCAATTCTTGATGTTTTATGCGAACTGAGTTACTTGACATTTGCAGGTTTGTGTATTGAAACCTGAACAATTGAAATAAAATGCATTGCGCTTCCTAGAAACAGTCGCGTGAATGAGGAACATTGACCCAATCATAGTGCGGGGGCAAATTGTCGTGTTTGGTTATTAGCTAATCCTCTTTTGATCTTATTCTTACGCATGTAATGAGCAGTGATTACCTTTCTTTGATAAGCAATTTTGTGTACGCTTGACAAGGTGCCTTTCTGAATCGTCAGGTAAGAGAAGTAATTCAAGCATATCATGACAACCGTCCCACAGTCGGCCAAATCGCCGTGGGACTCTTGCAGTGAGCTCGAATTCCAAACAGGTGGGTTCCTGGGTTGTGAGAGTTGTAGGTTACGAGAGGGTGAATTCAGAAACCAAGAATGCTGCTGTCGCTGAAGACCAATCGAGAAGTGTCGAGAAGAGTTTCTATAATATTCACTCTGTGGAAAGCCTCCGCGTGCAACTCATCAGCTTTGTGGCGAAGGTGGCGTTCTTCAGTACAGGATAAAAGATCCTGAGGCACCAATTACTTTGCTGCTCTTGTCTGAAGTTCTTTATTACATGTCTGTCCTTCTGAACAAAATTATCTCCGTCATGATATGTATAAACAGTGAACTAGCTTCTAAAGAAAGGAAAGAAAGAAAAAATTTATTCTGAAATCAGTCTCACACAAAGCATGGAACTACTTGGGTTTTCAATTAATAAGACTACAAGCTTTTAAATAAGTGGAATTCACGTTGAGCCTATTATAGCTGGGATTTTTAATTTGTTCAGCGTGAAGTGATTAGCACGGTAGGCTAAATATTAACTAAAAACGTGTAATTCTGGGTACTCGCACAAACATGATCCTACATGTATAAAAAATACAGGTGAAAGATAGGCTACCAAATGGCAAAAAATTCAACTTCTTAAGAGTTTCAAGAATTAAACATTGACCATTTAAATCCGAGTGCTGGTACCTTAAAATTTCGATAGATTTCCATCTTTTGGGGCTTTGGTAAACTGTAGGACGTGCGGCGCGACAGAGTACAAGCCTGTAAACCGCTAAAAAAAACTGTACCACCGTGTAGTGCGACTCGATTGTCAGGTTTCTCTATCCGGTTTATTCACCTAATTTCAACTATGCCTGTAAGGAGTAAAATTCATTGTTGTATTTGTCTCTTCAATTTTTGTGTATTAATTACCAGGGAAATACTTGTTCATAAATAAGACCTTTTTAATCATGATGTGGGATGTGCCTCGTCTGCAGGCTGAGGGGTGCTTGTCGACATTTGTGGAGGGGACTGAGGTTACCTGTAAAACTTGGCAATTTAATTAATTATTCTACGTAATGTGATTTGCCATAAGTTGTAGATCAGAGACTTTGATTGTGCTTTTGTTTGCACATATCAATTATTGTTTACCGATTAATACCAAATAAATTAAACAACAAACCATATTTCGCTACAATATTTTTCCAGGTGTATTGAGTAAAGTAGGAAGGCAGGCACCCGAACATATAATGGGGGTGAAAATATACAAGTTTCTTCGCCCTAAAATGGTATGAAAACATTTAAACACAAGTAACTTTAAAAGCAACCATTTTCCGAGTGGTAAAGCAAAGGTTACTATTACACAGGATTTATTTCAATTGCCTTATGATTCTAGTTTAAATCTGCGCACATTTTCTGGAATAAAACGTATCTCTTGTAATGAAAACTAGTTAAAATAAGGCAAGGTGAAAACGAGCGAAAATTTGAGTCCATGGGTAAAACAAACCGTTCAACCGTTCTTAACATTTTTTATTTGTCTCATGATGGAACTTAGTCATTTCACAGGCCTACTGTGGCCAGTCTTCAATGCATAATTTGTTATTGCATGAAAATATGCGTAATATATGCTGTATTTATGAAATTATTATATATATAAATATTTAGTGAACGTGCACTACAATACTAAATGAGCGCTCAGATACAGCCAGTTTGTCGTTGCCTATATCATTCGTTCAAAATGATAAGAAATACTTCAATAGTTATTTGTTAATCTAGCTTATTCTGTTTTGATATTAAGTTACGTATGAAACAGATCAAATCTCGGTAATCATATTAGTCTGCCTAAATTAATCTTGCTCGCCTTGTTATTAGAACTGAAATATTTTGAATTTAAAAATTTGAGTAAAGCTTTGAACAAGCACTATGTTTTTCTCCATGTTCAAAAATTATTTTTAATAAATGCATTTACTGTCATCGTAACACTTGCAATTTGTTTTACATAGTTTGATGTTTTGTACGTCTGTTGTTGGCGGTAGTGCGTGTTGCGTTGTCAAACTTTAATCAGACCTAGTGAGAACAAAATTCGGCCAGTCGGTGATCAGAAAGTGAAGAGTTTACATCAACAAAGTTCACGGCAAAGCACGTGCTTTCAACTGCATTGTTTAGAGATATAATGTGCAGGTTTAAGGTAAAAATTTATGTTTGTAGCTTTTCCTGGAGTGTTCAACTTGAGGACTATTGCAACTGATGCTCCAACAATAGTCAGCCATCATATTCACATCCCATCTACTTTAGTAATGTTCATCCATAATCTTCAAATCTTAGTGAAATCGTTTACGTTGCTTGTGGCTAACATCTCCATGATTTTCTGGAAAGTTGGCAGAATGACTATGCATAAAAATTATTTTAATACTTATGTTACAACCAAGTGCTTTTTAGCTCTCCAATAGTTTCTGAACAGCTTCTTTGTATAATTACATGCACATATATTTCTTGAAAAAATTCTTGACAACATCTTTAAATGATAGCCAAGCATTCTTTGCAAGGTCTGACATAGTACTTGTGAAATGTTTATCTTTGTTCGAGCTGTCAAATTTGTGGACCATCAAAAACACGGGCTTTAATTTTTTCAATTGACAATTTAGAAAAAGCAAGATGATGTACTTCAAACAATTGCCATCATTTGAAAATGCTTTTAAAAATTGTTTCATGAGACATAGTTTTATGTGCATAGGTGGGAATATAATTTTTCTCTTGTCAGCAAAGGGCTCATGTACAATGTTAGAATTTTCAGGTTTAAGACCAGATCTTGGAGGCCAATTAGTCTCAACTTAATGCCTCTTTTGAGCTCTGCTACCTTACATACAGAGAAAGCATAGTATTTTGTGTATCCTTGTTGCTGACCAAGTCAAATTGTAATCAACTAGCCAGTTGTACTGCAGCTAACTAGTAGAATTTTGCTTATCTGGAGGGTTAGCTGTGGAGAAAAAACTTTGATGTGCTAGAAAAAACAGACTACAGATTTGGAAGCAGCATGCTAATTCTAGTCTAAGCTCAAAAATCTTCAATCTTGTTTCATTATCAACCCTTTTTAATAATCATTTTACTTACATTTTACTACACTTTTAAAAAATAAATACAATGAGTACTGACTACTGTGGGGTTGTTATACATTTTAATGTCCAAAGTGAGCTCCATGACGTGCTGGATAGCGTGATGCAGGGTGCAATTTTAGAAATCAGCGGCAGAATGTTGGCCTTGGGCTCATTTTTCAAAAAACTTGACATTTATGACTCAGGGTGATTGGAATGATTCATTATACTGCTGACTGAGGGGGGTAGGGGGGTGCTGGAATAGATGCAGTATTTAGTGTTTGGTTTGCAGTAAGACCTTCAGAAAAAAAAAATTTTCATCGAAAGCAAGTTCCAAGAATAACTGTACACCACACCTCAAGAACCGCTTCAAGTGCTAAGTGAAACATTTGCAGGTTTATGGACTCATTTTTTCAGAAATCATTAATCTAGAGAACCATTATTTTGGCTAAAATTACGCCCTGGCGTGATGGCCTTGCAGCTGAGAGAACCAGGGTTTCAATCTTGGCTTAGGCAAAGCATTTCACATAACCAGGGAGTACTTCCATGGAAAAGGAAGTTTAAACTACACATTCCTCACATCTCTGACCATGCCAGTAGTTCCAAGGGTTTGAAAACCCAACAGTAAAATGTGTTGGAATTAATAAAGGTTCTTTAAAGGTTTTTAAGTACCATATGATATATGTTTTAAAATGTGACCTACAGTTACTGTATTTTTGATGCACAATATTTTTTTTAGTTATGTTTGTAAAAGAATAAATGTTTTGTCAGGTATTGATTTGTAATCAGGATCCTTAGCTAACCTAATATTTTACTAATTTATTCATTTGCTAGTCTTTTGACTTTTTATAAATCTCATAGGGCATAGTGAAACCTGCTGTAGAACTTTATTTTCCATCAATATATAATAACTGTTGTTCCTCATTTTTATAGATTTTACATTACCTGTATAGAATAAAACAAGCTAATCATGCAAGCTGCAAGCCAAGACAGATCTCCTGACTCTCTTATTCCGGAGTTCAGAAATCTGCGTACCCAGGAACTCAAGGAGCCTGTCAATACGATTGAGGTGAGATTTTGTTTGCATAAATGCCTATGTTCACAAAGATACAAGGTATTATTTCTACAAGAAATGTAATAAGTGTGAAGCAGGTAAAATGAGAAGTCTTTAAGTTAGTTCAAATTACTTGAATTATTTTTTCTTAATTTGAATTTGAAAGGCATACATATGCTTAATAGACAAGTATTATTAAAAATCAGAGGCAACTCTTTATTTACAATTATTCATTCATTTCTTTCAATTTTTCTTATTACAGTTTTCTAAGCTGGGTTGTGACAAAAATAGTATATTTCAAGGCATGCTGCAGTTTTATTTCCAATCATTCAAATATTTTGAAAACTATCTGATAGAAGAACAATATATAAGTATCGTACATGCTATTAAATAATATTTTATGATTTACATTCAAATCAAGAAAAGTCTAAGCATGCAGATAAAACTAGCACATTAGTGGTGAATTCTAGACTGCTCTTGGAGAATGTAAAGTATTTCCCCAACAGCAAGTCTCACAGGATCACTGTATTGCTGGAGGATGGATTTACTTTCCTCCAGAATTTCATGGGTCAGTTTGGTAACATGTTTCTGATTCATGGTTGCAAACTTCTTTCAAATGTACATTATATTGGTTCAATGAAGATGACCCTCAGTCACTGCCTGAAATGTCACTCTGGCTAGGTGTACCTAAGGTACACATAAATCAGGAACATGACACCAAACTGAGCCGGAGGAAAATTCATCCATCCTCCAGGGATACAACAATCCTGTGAGACTTGTTGGAAAAGTGCTCTACATTCTCCAAGAGCAGCCCAGGATTTATCACGAAATGTGCTGGTTTTGCCTACACTGTTCAATTTTTTTACTGATTTGAACATAAATTGTAAAACATTATTTGTTTGCATATATGATTCATATATATTGTACTTCCATCAGATAGCTTCAAAATTTTTAGAAAGATTGAATTCTTCTTAATGAATGCTTAAGACATTTGAAATGTTGAAAATAAAACTGCAGTATGCCTTTTGGCAAACCTTATTTTTCATTTCAACCCTGTTTTGAAAATCCTTATGAGAAAAATTGAGAAAACCAAAGAAGAATTTTAAATAAGGAGTTGTCCTTAGTCTTAATAACACTTAAGAGAGAACCTGTTTCCTGTTTATACCAACATATGTTTATGTAAAGGTATATAACCAGTTAATGTAGTGCAGAAAATTAAGAAGCATATGGCATTATTGTACATTTACTCTTGATGGTTATATGCTTGCTTGTAGAAGTTTGTCATGTACTGTATCCATGTTACAATTACTCATATTGATGAATTTTTTTCTGTTTCCAAAAATTGAATAAATTTACTTGTTTGCTTTGTCCACGTATTAGCCATGACTAAATGCAAGAGATTGAAGCAGGGCTTTATTGTTATCTTCCAAAATGAAGGCTATCAATGTGACTGTGAAAATTATAATGGCTATTGAATATATCATACTAGTAAATTTTGAATGCAAAACATCTTTCGTATGTGTGACAGATTGTTGTTGTATTTGTTTACTTCAGCGCATCTTCAACATGCTTCTTAGACTGTGAAATTTCATGAAGTCCTTTATGCAGACTATTTCATGCAAAAAAACAATTTTTTGAAAGCAAGTAATTCTAAATTATTATTAATGTTTAATATATTTCAGTTCAGAATATTAAAAAAAACAATGACATGTTTCTTAGGTTTTGTACTGTAAGAACTAAGCTGGAAAGAATTTTTATTCTTTCTCTTTTTGTATTAGTGAAAAAATTTGTGTAAATTATACTAAAGCTAGTAAGAAAATAAATGAAAAGGCTTGTAATTTGTTGAAAAAGTTATACATATACTTTTAAAAGGATGGTTTATGTTATAAGGATAGCTCTGTTTGGCTATGACTTTTGATTCTTTTACTCTGGCTTTTGCAAAGCACAGGTACCTATTGCTGCAATATGCATAAGCTTTTGAATGATTCTTTAATGTTAGCATAATATTCTTGTTGACTGCATCAATTTCATTTAATGACATTGATGAATAATACAGAAAATTCATTCTATTGCACCTAATCAAACCAGATACTATAACAGCATGTCAGGCTGCACCAGTGCAATAAATTAGGTTTTCATGGCTATTTGTTATTGTTAGCTTTGTTATCATTGATAACCATGATGCAGGAGATTGAAAATTTCTATACAGGGTGTTTCACAAATACTAGAACCTTCTGTTTCAATAATAATAATAATAATAATAACAATGATAGTAATAGTAATAATTTTTTGTAAATAATGGCCTCACATAATAAAAGAAATAACTAAATTTATTCATACTCTGAATACAATTGTTTTTTGGTAAATCATGATCCAGCTTTTAATTACAAAGACATTCTTAAATCATTAGAATAACAATGATATTTTATCTACTCCCAACTTTGCGACCATCTTTCACAGTGCAATCTTGAAGTTTTCAATCTTTTGCTATTACCTTAATTTTGATTTAGAATATTCCCTTTATTTTGGAATTTTGTCACAGTGAGGGAAATTGTGCTCTTAGAGAGTAATACTATTTCTGGGTATTTTTCAAAGTCTTCCTTTACCAATTTATAGTTCATGGTTTTGGCATGAATAGCAATGATAAAAACTCTTAGTTCCTTTGTGAGCTGCATATTTTGGTTCATCTCTTAAACATTTAATGATGAATGCATCACATTAATATGTTTGCTATAGTTATGCTGTTTGTATCCAGAATGCGAATAAATTTAGCTTTCTCTTTTATTACTTGAGGCCATTATTGAAATGGAGGGTTAGTATGGAAGGTTCTGGTTTTTGTGAAACACTCTGTATACATGAATGAGAGGTTCATCTGTTTACAAATGCTTTGACTTGCAGGCAAAGCACCAGCTGGTTCCTGCATTCCTGCGCACCAAGGGCCTTATGAGGCAACACATAGACTCCTTCAACTTTTTCATCAACACAGACATCAAAAATATTGTGAAGGCAAACAATAAAGTCACGAGTGATGCTGATCCTCTTTTCTTCCTCAAGTGAGTTGGCTAATTCTATTTTACATAGTTTGCAAAATAGAGTGTAAGGTGTGGTTTCTTTACAATAATTCATTTAGCATGTATATATTATGTATGTGTAGATTTGAATTAAGCATGTCAACCAAATGCCATTAATCAATAAATAAAAAATAATTGAATATTTTGCAAAGATTTTGGTAATCATAATTGGTAAAAAGTATCTGTGGATGTTTCTGTGCAATGAAATTTGCTCTGCTGAAACTTATGAGGAAGGTGCTTCTCATGAATATATAATTAATTCTAAGTTCAATGGCTAAGAGTTCACAAAAAATTTTCAATTATACTAAATAATTTTTCATGCTGTAACACAGTAAAATTCCATTTGCCACCCCAAAACCCCAAACTTCAGGGCATTGGTGTTGGTGGGGATCTTGTTCTTCAAGTTGGTTTAATTCTTATAAGAATGATGATTTATATATTGCGTAGAACTTGAATTAAACAAAGTTATGTATTGACAGATGTTTTCCAAAAAAACATTTTTGGTACCTTATTATTTTTAGTATACCAGTGTGTCAAAAACAAGGTTACAGGTATTTGTTTGACTGAAAAAATGTCCCCTAATTTTAGAATTCCCTACTGTGTGCTTGCTTTGCCAGAGGTAGTGGCGTGTTGTCCAAGTGTCTTGGCACCATTTCTGACGGCTGCTTCAAATATAAATCAATGTTAAAATGAATGTATGATGATGAAATTCTACTGGTGAAATCAGTTTCTGGTTTCCACTTTTAGATTAGTTTCTGTCAGACAACTCTTTGAAGTTGTGGTCAGTTCTGCAATACAGGCTTGTAGATATTTTAGGTTTCCACATTCTTATGATTTGCTAACATTTCATCAGCATATGAGAGACATTAGAACTTTAGCATCAGGGTTTGCATGCAGCGGACAGTGCCTGACCATTTATCGAAGCCTCGATTTCATAGCTCCATTGTTAACCTAGTTAAAACTTTTTTGTATCATTGTTTAACCATCTCTGATACTACATGTGAAGGAACTTTGAGCCTCTGCAGATATGCAGATATACTGTGTATTATTTTGCACTGTGCTGAAAGATTGAGGAATCTAACTGGTTTTGTGTAACGACATTTCACAGGAGATTGATTTTATTTAAGTATCAGAAAGTGTTTATTCCATCACAAGGTGATGGTGTGCTGCTTTTTTTTTTAGCTTCTTGATCTACACGTAAATTGTTTTTGTAGACAGGATGTACATTTAAAGTTAATCAGACACATTGGGTGATGTCCTTTGCTGCATGGAAATTGGGTAGAAACCGAAGAATGGTCCACTTGGCTTTTGCCTCTTGTCACATTCTACTGGAGACGCCAGAGGTGCATGTTTGCAGCAAGGCATAAATTTTTCGAGCTGTTTGCCATGAGGAGGCAATGACTTTTATTGTACTTTTAAGAGAAAAATTTTCATGGGTGATATTCTGTTTAAATGTTGGCTTTTCATGTTAAAGATATTGTGTATGTCAATGATGTTAGTTTTGTGTGATGCTATTCAATTTCATGCACTTAAAATACGAAGCAAAACTGTTACAATACAGTGTGATCTGAGCTCGAGCCCACTTGCAGGTACAACGATGTTCGAGTGGGGACCCCTAACCTGCTGGAGAACACAATTGAGTACGAGACCTGCCCCCACGAATGCCGCCTCAGAGACCTCACTTACTCGGCACCTATTGTGGTCGACATCGAATATCTGCGGGGCGACAAGAGGGTCAACAGGAAAAATCTCTGCATTGGTAAGGAGCTCTAAAATATCTGTATTTGTGAGAGCAGTGAGTGTTCTGGCAGTGTTTCCAACTGAATGGTTAACGTTCTCCTCAGAGTGTCGAGCAATGATGGTATCCTTCTTCAGGTAAAAGGGAACATAAATCAAATACTGTCTTGATGCTGAAAAGTGAACTGAACTCATGAGTTCAAAGTGAATTGTTTTATTCACTGATTAAAATAGTTCTGTATGCAAAGTATGCAAATAGTTTGGCAGTTCATTAATTAGAATATGAGCTTCTACATGCCATTTGCTATCACTATGCGCTGATTGAGCCATATCAGCTCAAAGGTTGAGATGGTCATTCTTCTATGAAAACTTTTGCTTGGTAACTTTTGCCTTGTACTTGGCGTTGATCCATTTGGCTGCTTGGCAACAGGTAAGAGTCACCTCGTAACTTGCGACGTTAACAGGCGCTCTTCCTCGATTGACTTTCTTTTCTTGAAAAATGCCTGCCTTCAGAGGAACTTGCTACGTCTCGTTTATTAACTTCTTTACTAGGAACTAGCCATGTTTTGTTTGTTAGTTTCATTGCTAGGAACTAGCTACATATTTATTAGTTTCATGTCTAGGAGCTAGCTACGTCTCATTTGTTATCATAGTGATGATGATTCTCGTCGAGCTAACAGGAAAATGACGGTGCTCTAACGAAATTGGACGTTTTATAATCAAATTCTCAACCGACCTAAAAATTGAATCGCGGCACTTGGAATGAAATTCACTGTATCACGACTCTCAATAGTATCCATTCACGGCACTAAAAAATTTCAGAAAATTGCTTTGAATTTTTTTAGTAATTCTTAGAGCTACATTGTTCATGTGATTCATTTTAGTTTGACTGGTATCTCTTTTGGTTAGCTGCCGCTTCTTCAGTAGAGTCTCACGATAATCTATTATGTGCAGGCCGCATGCCGATCATGCTCCGCTCCAGCAACTGCGTGCTCTCGACCTGTCGCAACGCGCTGGAGCTCGCACGTCACAACGAGTGCCCGCTCGACCCTGGCGGATACTTCGTGGTCAGGGGACAGGAGAAGGTAGGGTGGCCACTCTTACATTATTGCTGCTCTACTGATCACTTCGTTACTCGCTGTATTGTACTTGGAAACGCGTTGCTTCCTTACGCTCCTGATAATTTTTTATATATTTAATATATTATTTATATATTTAATTTGATATATTTTGTGTTCATGTACCAGAGACTTCTAATTCGAGTCGTTGCTATTTAAGGAAGAATATTTTCTTCCTTGTGTCAGCAACCGACTGACGTTAGGAAAGGTTTACTCATTTAGATAGTTTAGATTACTGAGGGCGAAAGGTTTGGATTATTTATAGGGCTGAGATGTCATATTCTATGTCTACCTTCCAGGTTATCCTGATACAAGAGCAGTTGTCCAAGAACAGAATGATCGTAGAGAAGGACAAGAAGGGCTGCATCACCTGTCAGGTGACGTCATCAACGCACGAGAAGAAAGTCCGCACTAACGTTTTCTTGAAAAGTGGTGTTTATTACCTTAAGCACAACTCGTTTACGGAAGATATTCCAGTGATCATCATTTTCAAAGGCATGGGTTTTACATCTGAGGAGGAAGTGATGGCGATGATTGGTTGCGGCGACCGTCACCAAGTGGAGTTCTTCGCGACCATGCTGGAAGCGCACAAGAAAAACATCTCGACTCGCACTCAGGCCTTGCAGTACATTGGCGACAGAGTCAATCAGAAGAGATTCATTTTCCGTGGCGGCCCCAAAAAAAGTGCCGTTGATGAAGCTCGAGATTTGCTCACTACAACCATCCTCGCACACGTGCCTGTACAAAGTTTCGACTTCAAGAAAAAAGCAGTGTATTTGGCGCTGATGGTGCGGCGAGTGATAGATGCTCAAACTGACAGTGACGTCATTGATGACAGGGACTACTATGGAAACAAAAGGCTTGAGCTTGCCGGGTCTTTGCTGTCCTTGCTTTTCGAAGATCTCTTCAAGCGGTTGAACAGCGACCTGAAAACGCGTATCGACAAAAGCCTCTCTACAAAAGCTAAAGTTAATGCCGTAGATGCTGCTTCGTTTATGGAGTCGCTCAAGAATCTGATCACAACTGGCCTGGAAAGTGCAATATCTACTGGCAATTGGACTATCAAGAGATTCAAAATGGACCGCCAGGGCGTGACTCAGGTATTGTCCCGCCTGTCCTACATCTCTGCGCTGGGGATGATGACGAGAGTCAACTCGCAGTTTGAGAAAACACGGAAAGTAAGCGGGCCGCGTTCCCTCCAGTCGTCACAGTGGGGAGTGATATGCCCATCTGACACACCGGAGGGGGAATCCTGTGGCCTTGTGAAGAACCTCGCGCTAATGACGCACATCACCACCGAAGTTGATGCTGAACCTCTGATTCAACTTTGCCTTGATTGCACGTGCCAGAGCATAGACATGCTGTATGGAAGTGATATCTCTGATCCGGAGCAGTACATGGTGTTCGTCAACGGTACAGTCATCGGCATGACGCGGCACCCTGCTACGCTTGTGTCTGAAATCAAGCTTCTAAGACGCCACAACTACGTCAGCGGCTTTGTATCCTTATACACGGACACAAAACACAGAGCTGTGCACATCAGCTCTGACGGAGGCCGGCTGTGTCGACCGTACATCATTGTCACAGACAAGAAGCCCCTGGTTACTGCCAAGCACTTGGAAAAGTTGTCACGAGGGTTCTACGTTTTCGACGATTTCGTAAACATGGGGCTTATTGAGTACCTGGACGCCAACGAGCTGAACGACGCCCTTGTAGCTATGTCGGAAAAAGACATTTGTGAAGAAACAACCCATGTAGAAATTGAGCCTTTCACTATCCTAGGCGTATGTGCAGGCCTCATCCCATACCCCCACCACAACCAGTCTCCCCGCAACACGTACCAGTGCGCCATGGGTAAGCAGGCAATGGGCACCATCGGGTTTAATCAGCAACAGCGCTTTGACACAGTCATGTACAACCTCATTTACAATCAAAAGCCTCTAGTGAAGACTCGCACCATAGAACTGATAGGCTTTGAAGAAGTTGCCGCAGGTCACAATTCCATCGTTGCTGTCATGAGCTACTCTGGCTACGATATCGAAGACGCCGTCATTCTCAACAAAGCGTCTTTAGATCGAGGCTTCGGTCGTTGCATTGTCTACAAGAACGCGAAATGCACCATGAAGCGCCACTTCAACCAGGCGTCGGACATCATTGATGGTCCACTGGTAGATATCAGGTCAAACGAGAAGATTTGGAGACACGCAGCGCTTGATGACGATGGGTTGCCAGCAGTAGGTGCAAAGGTGTCTTCAGGGCAAGTGATGATTAACAAGAAAATTCCTGTGGTGACGCACACCAATAACTTGGAGCTGAGTGCTGAGGGCTCTGCTCGTCTTGGTCATCAGTCAGCAGCGATGGCCACGAGCTTCCGTGACACTCCCCTCACCCACAAAGGCCCTGGCGATGTGTACATCGAGAAGGTTATGGTTTGTGCCGACAATGAAGAGTTCAACCTCTTCAAGCTGTTACTGCGGCAGGTGCGCCGTCCCGAGGTCGGTGACAAGTTTTCCTCTCGTCACGGGCAGAAGGGAGTCACCGGTATTGTCGTCAACCAGGAGGACTTGCCCTTCACCGACTACGGCATGCAGCCGGACATGATCATGAACCCTCATGGGTTCCCGTCTCGGATGACTTTAGGTAAACAGCTGGAGTTCGTCGCTAGTAAAGCAGGGGCCATCGAAGGCAAATTTAACTACGGCACCGCGTTTGCTGGAACGCCCCTCACTGAGATCTCCCAGCTGCTCATAGATCGAGGCTTCAACTATGAGGTGAGTTGGCCTCAAATAGAACAGAAATGTTCTGAGTGAGACGTGTGGCCTTGAAATTGCTTCACTTTATGGTTAAATTGACAGAAGAAAGCTGTAGTTGGAATTAGCTATCTGATCGCTTAACGTTCTTACGTCCCTATCCGTTGTATCTCATTACTTTTTATTTAAGTGTTTGATATTAGTAGCACTTGTTCACATTAATTAGGTATGTCATTTGTTAGTGATTTAACTTATAAATTTTATCACCAGATGAAATGATAGTTGAAGAACTTATCAAAAAAAAGACCGGCCTTTCCGCTTAGAACACCTTCATTGGTGTTAGAAAAGGGTGCTGAAAGCACGTAGCTTGAAAATGCATGTTTGTTTAGAATTTTTTTTCGCTAGGATGCCCCATGTAGATGCTTCCTTGCATTTATTTATATTTAAACTGGAGAAGTGATGTACTTACTGAGAGCTCGTGTTATTTTAAGCTGAGAATTATTATTTCTTCATCAGTGCACCATACAATCGCCTCTGAATACTTGTACTTGGAGAAGTTTCGGCTGCCACGCCGAGGTATTTTTTGACTGTTAGGTCGATGTGTCCTCGGAATCGTCCGTTGTCCTCGACGATAACACCTACGTCTCTAAGGGAGCTTTTTTCTCTATTTCCAGACCATTTTCGGTTTTGTATGAGAATCTGTCGTCTGGGTGCTTTCCGTACCTCGTCATGGAATAGTTCATTACTTTCTCACGATCGGGAGTTAATAATTCAAAAGTTTACAATTCTTCGAAGACAGCAAAGCCTCGCACCTTTTGTGTCAGCGTAAGACTAGCCAGTGCCTCTTCAATTTGTTCTTTGTTTTTTCCTTTAATTCATTGTTATGTAGAAAGAGTGTCAAAAGTTTGAGTAGTGTCCCGAATGTAGAGAAAATTGCCTGTACACTGTGAACAAAGTTACAATTTATCGTATTTCATGATGAGGCTAGGGTGGAATGTATTGCTAATTAGGCAGGCGTGCATTGTAAGATGTGTTGTGTCCAGGGCAAGGAGTTGATGTACTCCGGGGCGACAGGGGAGCCTCTGCCAGCCTACATCTTCATGGGCCCCGTCTACTACCAGAAGCTCAAGCACATGGTCTTGGACAAGATGCATGCCAGGTGGGTTGCTGCTCCGTCGTGGGGTGTCGGCGATGTGGTGATTTCGAAACGAAGAGAAATTGAGGGGAAATTTGAGTACTTGCAGAATGAATTCCAGGGCATCATGTTGACCAAATTTCACATGGGTGAAATGTAGATTATTTTGACCCTTTCCTGTGGTACTTCAGCTGTATATTCTTATTTTACCTCTCGTTCTATTAGCTGTGAGCCATTTTCCTGCTGCCGAGTCACCAGCTACAGTTTTGTGCGTGCGGTAGCGTTAGTTGAAGGATTTTTAGTTGTTTGTTTTTGAAGAGATGATTCATGGGTAATAAGCTCGGTTTTTGGCGTCCCCGGGGAACACTGTTAGGTTACCTCAGATTTGGCTGTGCCTTTGAGTTTTCTATATCTCGTGCCCATTTTGCTTCTTCCCATTTTCATGCCTTCTTCATTGAAGTTTCTTTACCTTTTCTTCCATCTTGACTTACTGTTTCTACGTACATAAGATCTTGTGTCGTAACACACCTTGTGCATTGAGTCCCAAGTCTATGCTAAATGGTCCCTTCTCTTTCGGTGCGAGATGGTCTGAGTTACTACAGCGCTGCTCTCACAATTACAACTTCTTGCCTCGTGTTTTCGTTATAAGGTGACCCTTGCATATCTCTGAGGATCTTTATCTTAGTGCATCCCTGGCCTATGAGAATAAAATTTGTGTTACCTTCCTGGAAATATTATAAAACTGTTCATGTTATGTATGAATATCGTATAAGATATACTATTGTCTAATCTGGTTATATACTCATACCATCAACGTTCTTTGTGTATTGAAAAATTACAGATATGTATACAACTGTTTTTGTATAATCTCTTCTTAACTTGCAAAAGTATAAACTTATTGTAATTGATAGGGGAGAGCTGTGCGCAATTCAGTAACCATATGTATCAAGTATTATAGATTTAATCATGGGACGACCAACTCATAAGCCCAACTCTGCGCAGGTCTCGTGGTCCTCGCGCCACCCTCACCCGCCAGCCAACGGAGGGGCGTGCCCGTGACGGAGGTCTGAGGCTCGGCGAGATGGAGAGGGACTGCCTCATCGCCCACGGCTGCAGGTGAGACAGACCAGCTGAGTGCAGTAGAGCCGTGCGAGTGCACAATGTACGATTGTACCATTGTACGAGTTGACTGAACGTGCCGAGGTGAGTGCGGAAAAACTCTTGTTCGACCATCTTTGTTAGTAATTGTAAGGATAGGAGCGCTTCAGTAACTCGAGACTATCTCGCACCGAAAGAAAAAAGTCGATTGAGTATGCAATTTCGAAAGAGGGGAGGTTCTGCACTAGGTGTGTTCCCACGTAGGATTCCCTGCGCATAGAAATAGCAAGTTAAGAAAGAAGAAAAAGGAAAGATTGGCGGAGAAGACTAGAAAATAGAGTGGCAAAGTGGGCACGATAGGTGGAAATTTCGAAGGTCATGCTAGACCTGAGTTAGCCTACCGCTAATACCAGTCACGTGGAGTAGACAAATCTAACTAATGTAACTGCCTATCGTACCCTATCGTTAAATGAGGTTGGAGATAGGTTAGACGACTACTGTCTTAGTTTTTCGTTCAGTGCTAAATGCAGGGATATCTCCAAATTAGTTTAGTCGGTAAAGGATTTATTAATTATTATTGGTAAGAACGAGTATTTTTAGCGCAAAACTTTTTTTTGCAGCATGCTGTTGGTGGAACGTTTGATGATATCGTCTGATGCCTTCGACGCGAATGTTTGTCGGAAGTGCGGTCTATTGGGGTACCTCGGCTGGTGCCAGTACTGCCAGTCGTCTGTGAATGTTTCCACGGTGAGAATTCCGTACGCTTTTAAGCTTCTATTCCAAGAGTTGCTCTCTATGAATATTCTTCCGAAGCTCATTCTTTCGAATTATTGTTCTTCTTGATATGTGCAAGTCCTAGTTTGAATGATTTTCAGTGCTATTCTTTGTGATCTGGATAATATACCTGAAAGTTTCTTGAACAAATTCTTTTGAATCCTTTAAATGCGGAAGGGCAATTATCAAGAAAATATTTATTAGCCATGTTGCCAACCGTGGTAACTATCAAAAGTTAATTACTCTCGAAGGTGTTAGCTAGAAGGAAAATGAATCTGATTCAGAATCAGTACTTTGATTTATTAACACTTGAAAATGAATGTCCAACGTAGAACACTGGTACGTTGTCGGTCATTGTAGCACTGCATCTATTTTCTTAGGAGACCCTCATCTTCGGTCGTGTGTTCTCAACGATGTTTGCCTCGTTAGCTCTTAATTCTTCAGCACACGTCACTCTTCGTAGAGTATTTTAGGTGAGTTGTGTTTTAACATCTTGTCGAGATTTGTAACGAATCTCGGTGGTGCATAGACGAAACGGTACTTTGAAATGAACGTCACGATTGATAACAAAACGTACAGATGCGTAGACGTAGCTCCTCATTCGGGAGAAACGAAGAAGAAATCCGTCATCCTCCTCGGTTCATCGAAGTTCTGGGAGTGAGCAGATGAGTGAACAGCCCCCACTTGCACGGCGCTCGGAGTGCAGCGTGAACATAAGATGAACGGGCGGGCAGGAATGCCAGGTTTGGAGCGTCGTCCCCAAGCCCCCTGATGTATACAAGTAGACCAGCTTCACAAGCACGGTATCGCGCAATTCATCACTAAATTTACCAAATACACTGGGAAATTCAAAAATTCAAGAAAGAGCAAACAAAGTAAGGTCTGGCCTGGTTGTGTACATCAGAGGAAATGGAGACTAACGCCGCTGTGAAGATACTAAAAGCGCAAAATTAAAACCACAACATTCAATGATTCTTTCCACAACTTCATGCGGATTAAGAAATTAGCTGACAAGTAGTTATCTGAATACTAATAAACGCTAAACCAACTACACTATATAATAAAGGTAGCTCAAGTGTGGTGTGAAAATTCTTATGGACCTTCACAGAGCGGCTCTAGATCTTGAAGACAGTCAGCCATGACGGTTCTTCGTGACGATGTCCCTTTCCGCGTTGTTTACGAGAGCCCCCAAAATTGGAAAAGCTGCCCTTGCTCTACGTTCGTTCCTCAAAATGTGTAATTCATATGTAATGCTCTGATAATCATAATGAAGACAAAATTTTCATTTACAATACATGAAATAGTTTAAATTTTTGCGAACACATACATAGTTAACGCTATAAAACAAATATAAATCCGATGAGAAATTTATCAAATTCAGTTATAAATCATTATATCTACACAGAAGTGAGCCGAGAAACGAACGTAGCAGCAGAGGTGTTAGCTAATCAAATTTTTGCGGCTCGTAAAGTGAGGCGCCCTTACGAAGCTCAAGACCTGCTGCGGCGGCGAGAGCGAGAAGACCTGCACGACGAAAATGTTGAACAATAAATTCTGTATTTCAAACAGCACTGCGATACGACTCTTGAAATATTACAATGTCTGGAGAAATGTACTCTTATTTTGTAAAGGAATTTTAATAGGTTTATAACCACATCCACCTGCAGTTCACAGAAACTAATTATTATTCCGACACCTATCTATACTAGTGCACGTGCCTCGCAAAAAATTAAACAAGACAAATGTTGATAACTCAACATACCTTCTTACTTACGGTAATAAATATTTTCTATTCCCTCAGGATATCGACATGAAATAAACACACTAAGTGTATTGTTGGGATCGATCTATATAATTCTAAAACTTCTATCACCTTGCTCTGTTGCATGTTTTTAACCGTGCACTCTCCTGGAATAACATAGGGCAGAAATTCAGAAATCTCTCCGTAATTAAATTTGTTTTTTTTCACCGTATCATGGTTACGGTTCATTGGGACTAATAACGTGAATGAATATTTTTCATGCGATATATATGTTAGAAAATGAAGAACAATTAGTAGAGGCGCAAACAGGACTTTAAAATGATGACCCAACAGATTACGTGTGAACAGCCTACTAATAATAGAGTGAGAACGATTCTGAAAAAAGTAACTGAGAAGAGATGCTGCTTCATTGAGTGATAATTCACTCTTGAGTACACTGTGTGTCCGCAAGATCACAAATTTACAGTGCAGGAGAACAATACATTTTTTAATCGGCGCTAGTAGTTACGGGTGAGAGTTTACTTTAGTTAAATGGCGACCACGCTGGTGAAAATTTCTGGCCTAGCTTAAAAAAAGCCACAAAATCATTATTATAATTCCCTAGTTTTACCGCCTCAGGCGATCTCAGCAGTTAGGCTCAGCTATAAATGCCAGAAAACTCGTTTCAGATTTATTGATGCTGCATTCAGAAAATCTATAAGCATCTAAGTTTTCAAAAACTGTTAAGTTTTAATATTGTCATTGAAAAATGAAAATAGCACGTCTCGACGGACATACCTCTTAGGGGAGCGTTTCCTCGACCTCGACCTACTCCTGCTCTTCTTCTTCTTAGCGGCTGCTGCAGCTCGCTCCTTCTTCTCGGCCTCGCGCTGCTTCTCTCTTTCCTGCCGTTGCTTCTCTCGCTCTTCTCGCTCCTTCTCATGCTTCAATTTCAAAGCTGCCAACTGCTTCTCGTTTTCAGCCATCAGCTTGCGTCGCATCGCTTCTTTCTCGGCAATCTGCAACCCAAATAAGTTAACAAAAAATTCAACCTCTTACTACATAGTTCGAAAGCTGAAATCCAGACTATCACAAGAGCAAGAGCTAGCATGTTGAGCAAGGGAAAAATTTGAATACGAAAAAAAAAACAGTACAATTGCAACACGCGCACGAGAAGTGCATCGACATATTCAAAAATGTATTGAACCCATTCTATGAATTAATCTTCGTTCATTGTTAAGACTCCGTGATATACTCTTTTCTACACCTCTCATAGCCCGACGACACGTTCAACTGATTATGCACAAGTTTTGGCTACTTTCTTCAATATCCAAAAGATTCGCGACAGTAAAACAAAGCAACCTCAAGAAGATTTAACGAACCGAAATAAATTAAGGTACCTAGCACTCAATCCTGAGAATACGAGCTACATCACTAAAAACAAGTACACGCAATAATCTAGCTAAACAGAGAAAATCATCCAATAAAATGCCTACGCGTACATACAGAGACAATATCCAAGATTTAAACAAATCAATATGAATTAAGCTCCGTTGTATTCATCGTGTTAATATAGCTTTCGATTTAGATACATCGAAAAAGGCAACCCCACTCGCGTAGGCGAGGGCGCAAGATAATTCTGAAAATACACACCTGTTCCTTATTTAAGGGAAGCCAGTAGATGCTTGGTTTTGCTTTGGTTTTGTTGAATAGATCATCAAGAGATTTAGGGGCAGGTTTCTCAGGAGGAGCGTTCGTTACTTCTGCAAAAAAAAATGATTGGTGATATTACCGATTAACAAGGGAATATCTGAACTTTGCTGCACGAGTAGATTTTGCTTCGTATTGTGTGGCCAAATAGCTAGGTAGCACAAAGTACTCCATGCAAGGATTACCTTATCAATTAATTGCAATCAAAAAGGTAAAATCAATACAATTTGAAACGTTTAATGCTCACCATCACACGAAGAGCATATCCAGCTTAACAGTGGAATATACCTTACGATTATAGAGAAATATTTCAATTCATTTTCGACTGAGAATGACAACGTTGTAAAGACTTTGATTTGCATACTAAAATTTGGGTAAAAGTATATCTTTTCTATCTGCCATGCTATTGTCTAGGAAACAAAATTAACAAAACAAAATTAGGAAGCATAGATAAAACACATGATGTTATAAAAGCTGTGCCTGAAATGAATGCTAGAGTAGGTCATTGAAATTGCCTCAGTGATCTCTACTCAGAAATAAGCAACAATGACACCAAAATTCATTACTATTTCGGCTATCAATATCAAAATGTTAGCAATAAAACCTAACAATTTAAGACTGACTTTTAGCGGTATTACGAACATAAAATAAACATTAGGTTCGGTATTAACTTCAACTGCTCATATATAGAGCGAAAATACTCTTCTTTACCTCTTCGACCTTGGTTGCGGTTGCCGCCTCAATATTTAAGCACGACTCTGCTTAACCGAGTTAAACTATGACAAGATCTTCCAGCAGCCGGCACCGCGCAAGCCATCATCCATCAAACGAGAAGAGATTAACGATAAGTGTCTCACCTTTCTTGGCCGTTTTCCGGTCGCGGTCGTGCCGGTCGTCGTCCCACTCCCTGCTCCTCCCACGTCCACGTCCCTCGCCGCGCTGGTCGGCCCTCTTGACCACCTCCCCGTCACTGCCCGCGTCCCCGTCCTCCCGCCGTCGCTTCTGTAACTCCTTCTCGCGCTCGCGCTCTCCCGGCGACCTCTCGCCAAGCTTCACGCGGTCCCACTCCCTCACTGTGGCCGCGCTCGCCTGCAACACCCGGAGTCAGCAGCGTCCACACATGGCAACACACCGCAACACTACGCCCCACTCTCAGCAACACACCGCTACATTTCACGTACACAGCTCACTCTAACTCGAGGGCTACAAACATCTCAGACGTCTTATTTTGAAACCTACACAATAAAATATGATTTTGAGAAGAGGTTACCACGTAAATTTCAATGGTAATTACCTCACGATTAGGCAATCCCTACAGATGGTAGAGATAAAACTGGAAAATTCAAGCCAAAATTTCCTCCAATAACGTTCTTGATGCTGTGAGTACAAGCACATATTTCCAAGGAAAGTAATTCCCTTGGGTGACTTAACACACCTAGCACATTTCAAGATATGTTATCCTATACAAAAACATTCGAGAGAATAATGGAGAATAAAGGGCACCATAGTCTCCAGAACTCATGAGCGCTAGAAAATACTCGGCTAGAAACGAAGTAAAAATGAGATATTCAGTAGAAGTCTATGTCTGTGTGTCCTACAACTAGATACCCAAAAAATGATCTCAATATAAAAATGCACAGGTATGTCGTGAACCGCCTCAGTGTGAGTCTCATTAGACAACGTCATTTTAAAAAAAAGAAGCACAAGAGTGTCTTCATTGGGTTCATTATCCGTATTTCCCAGTCAGAAAGGAGAAAAATATCCGCCCAATAGGCATATACGTAACTAATTGAAACAGCCACGCCATTTTGAACATACACTGTTCAAAGTATTCGTTGCGTACCAAATAATTTAACATTTTTCACTATGAAACATATTTCGCCTGCAAGAGGTTGTAGCTAATAAGGGCAATGCGACCAAGTATTAATATGGTTGAATGTTATGTTGCCTATCCCATTTGTCGATTTCCTGCGTTTCGCCCACTTAGGCCTTGGAATGCCTATTATTACTTTGAAATGATCTTTCCAGCTAATTGCAAAAAGTAGATTTCTACTTTACAGACGCAAAAATATTGAAATACTTCAATGTTACAGTAACAGTTTCGTTATATCTAATTTTTCCTAAACCTAATGAGAGAGACGACACAATGCCTGCCTATGTTAAATGCCCAGTAAAACTCGCATCAGTACCTTCCTGCGGAGTTGGTCCTGGGGCTGCGGCAGGATGGGGCCCCCGCTCTCCTTCAGGCGCCGCTCCAGGTCCTCCTGCTCAAACGAAGAAAAGGCTATAGGCAAAGAAATGGCCAGGAAAACCCTAAGCACAAATGTAAGAAAACCCTTGGCGTTGTGTAATTTTAAAAAATATCACACAACGTTTGCGTCTTGGAACGAAAAGTCTACAATTAGAGCAACAGTGTTGGTACGTCACGTCATTTTTTCTCTTTTAATTGTGCTAACTAATTTCATCAAAAAGTCGATACTAGATGCACAAGGAATTTTTCTGAACAACGAAAAATTGCGATAAACCATATGACATGCTTCTTCAATTCTCGATTGCATCCAAAGGTATTCCTACGCTTAGAAGCTTCGTTAGTAAACTTACAACCAACACAGCGATATAAACTCGTATAGCATGAAAGGCAAAGCAACCACGGGCCGTGAAGGAAGGCAGACCTGTGTGGTGAAGTCAACGAAGAGAGTCTTGGGGTTGGAGGTGGGCCACTGGATGCCGTGCAGGTGCATGCGCGTCTCCTCAGCCTGGTCCTCGTTCTCGAACTGCTCGTACGTACAAATTGTTACAACATATTACAGGTTACATATACTTATACTCTCATTCAAAAAATATGCAACTTACAAAAATATAGCTACACACAGCGAAGTGAAATAAAATAAAAACCAGTCGAGTTACTAACTGATTTTTAGGATGTTACAAAAATAATAGCCGATCTAAGTATTGTGTTTGAAACTGTCATTTTAGCATTGTTTCTCAGTATATTTTAGGGGAATTTTGGCACACCTGATGATTAAATTAATGAGTGCTCTTTAAAAATTTTCACATCATTTCAGATAAAAACATTCTTGAAGCGTAAAAGTTATAATTATGAATATAAGAACAAAAGACCTTGGCTTACTTCTCTTGCACGAGTCCAAACTTGAGCATAATGCAACCTAAACTGCTGCTAATGTAAACAAAGCAAGATGCGAGGGGTCTGCAAGTGTGCGTCAGTATGAAGATAGTTTTCAACATTCTTTAATGATGATGTGAGAGCATTGAAGATCACGAGGGTAGCCGCACACTTGGCATACGAGACTATTACATCCCCCATATTACCCAATCTTTATTAACTGACAACCCGTTTTTAACCACTTAAACCACTAAATCCTTTGTCACCCGAAACTTGGATATTATACGCCAAAAAACTTCAAGAAAAAGTTATTAACACCCTTAAACATACTGTACTAAGGATTTTCCTAAACTGTGATTTTTTGCTGATGTGAAGGCCTTTACATTTTCAGTAGCTAAATTCGACCCTACCTAGCGAGGTTTGTCGAGCCAAGAAATTTATTTCCGATACCACGATAAAAGCTCTCACGCGATATTTGATGAATCAAACTTGAACCTTGATTAATCAATAAATGAGTGATACTATGACAAGAACGTCTTCGCTTACTTGCATGCAATTTAATAGATTAAAGTCGAAGAAAATGTCACTTGGCATAAACTGATTGAAGAGTAAATAATAAGTGGTGTTAAATGGTTTTCGTATCATTGCATATAATTTGGCAAATTTTACTAATCACCCGAGATTTTTCTATTTAAAACAACTTCTTACACTAGCAGTTGAATTACTCGCAGCTGTTACGTTTTCCCCAAAGGAGAAGAACTGAGCAGCTCGGTCCAGAGGTTAGCATCAAGAGGCACAGGATCAAGCACATTTTTGAACGGTAAAACTTTCGAGGTTGGATTAACTTCTAAAGATTTCGTCGTATTGCAGCCAACAACCTTCTACCAACGAGGAATAAATAACTTCGTTGATTGATGACAAAGACGCACACAAGCTTAAGACTCATATTTTGACTAATTTAAGCATTTTTTTCTATTCACCTTTCACTACTACACTATGTTTATTAAATCATTCATTATTTTGTCCCACTTTAGTACAACTTTGTTCTTTAACTTCCCAGTGCAAGCGAAAGCATGACAGGGTAACACCGATAGGGACAATTGATCAACTTATGAACAGGATTGGAGGTTTTCGATACAATCCTAGCTAACAAAAAAACAAATGGCATAAGCACTTCAATCTCAGATCTTTTCTGATTCTGACACTAATGTTAAACTTCCAGTATGCTAGACATATTTTCTCAAGTTTTTGTGTCACTGACGATACCAATATTGAGGTATAAAACAATAACAACGAAATTAAAGTTGTCTTGAAAAAACTCCGCCACATTTCCAATATTTCTCCGCAGATGAAAATTTATATAACTCAGCGTACATCTCAAATCACAAGCAAGCCGGAAATGGGGTGATGAGGCACTACGCTGCTTAGGACCTTGCAAAACTACTGCGTGTGACGTTCTCAAATAGACAGAAGTCAACATGAACACAATCACGAGACCAATACGAGTCAACACTCACGCGCGCCACGCAGACGCTCTTGACGTTATCGACCCAGAATCCATCGGGCTGCACAATGCGCCCTGTGCGCTGTAACAGCGTCTGCAGCTGACGGAGGGTGAAGGGGCGGGTCAGGTTTCTGATGATCACGACGCAGCTTGTCGGGTTGCGGGCTGGCGCGATTGATGGAGTCTTGCGGGGTACCACGGCTGGGCCTTCTACTACACGCACCTCCCGACCTGAAAAACATTTGCGAGCGTTAGATTATACGCTGCACCTTACCTGCACAAATTGAATATCTATCAAATCTACAAACATTATTGCACATACACTCACATGGTGATCTGCAAACCTCATCAAAACAAGTAACAGAAGTGACTTTCTCCTAATAGGAACTTCACGCTATGAACCGCGAGTTAGTTGGGTTATTATAAACACCAAACCGGCGGCACCCCAGTGTGGCCAGGGCATAAAGGCCCAAAGATTTTCAAGATATTCAAGATACCTGACAAAAGCAAAAATCTCATTAATCCCAATCTGCGCTTCAGGCACGACAGAAAAACATAAAAGCAAGAAAATAGATTTTTTTAGATCTGATAGCTAAACGAGATAATTTTGAGTGTGACACATTGCCAAGTTTCAAGTGCGCCAGAGAAGCAACCAATCAACTAAAAAAATGATAAAACTTACGATTACAGGATAAAATTTAAGTCAACGTTCCCTCTGTAAAATCCACCCATGCACATTGCTTATGCCAAAAAAATGCATTTATCGTCTCAACTTCCTATCCAACTTCTTGAATTCATAGGAGTTTTTCTTATTTATCGAGAAGTTTCTTGCTGAAGCCTAGTTTCGAATAGCAATGCCTTCAATGCCTCACCTTCTCTGGACTTCTTGGGGAGAGGAGACCCTTCTCTCACATCTCTGTCCTTTTTGACTTTCTTCTTTTCGGGAAGGAGTTCGTCGTCTTCCCTGTCGAGACGACGAGCCAACTCCTCTTTCTTAGCTAGCTTCGCCCTCATGGACTCCTGAGCAGCTCTCCTCAGAGCCCGCTCTTCTTCTTCAGGGTCAGAGAACGTGATCTCGTCCTTGTCCCCTGATTTCTTGGATGCCTTTTCGACGTCCTTTGAAGACTGCTTTTTCTTCTTCTCCTGCCTTTCTTTCTCTTCGAGTCCCTGCAGTTTCTTCTGAAGTAAAAGCTTGCGCTCCCGTAGCTCTGAATCCGACAGAGAGCCAAGATTCTTTTTCTTTTCTGCTTCTTCCTGGTCGCCTTCGTCCTCTTCAAGCTTGAGCTCAGACTCAGGTACAGGATGCACGTCGGGCAACAAGCCCTTGAGGCTCTGGGACGAAAGTTCTATGGAAGGCTCACTAGACTTGAGTGAAACGGTGGCTGCAGCAGCAGAGGTCTTTCTTGCCTTGTCGTTGTCGGGGTCACGCAGCTTCTTCGACAGAGAAACTGAAGAGACACGCAAACAGCAAGTTAAATATGACACAAACACAGCCTTCCCGGCGACGTCTTGACGTAAGTCTCAGTTCATTAGGACACATGGACCTTTAACTGGGAAAAGTTGAGAAACGTAACGCTTCAACTTAGTCGATTGCGCCTGAGCTTTAGACAGAGATTATGGAGTGACGCCACATTCAAATTCAAGAATAGGAAATGACGTCTCTGGAGGAGTCGTAGGTAGGTATGAAGTAGTCAGGAAACGATGAGCAGAAACTGGAACTTGGATAGGCGCATTATGGAATTGTTTTGAATGTTCTACTCGCAAAAAGCTATCAATGTTATACATCTGAATAAAATCCACTTTTGCTCAAACCTGTAACACAAAATATAAAAGATGAATTCTCAAATGAGTCAGCCACTCGATGAAAGTTACTAGTTTGTATATTGAACACAATAATTTGTCCCAAGAGGGACAAATCAATTCCTATGACTAATAATATGTTTCAAATAACTACAAACTAAATCCATCTCAAATAAGTACGAATCACGGTCATTACTACTATGAAGGCACGATACCTCTTCGGGAAGACTTGAACGAAGAATAATCGAAGTCATCGACCGGTTCCTCGTCCTTCTTGGCCGGAGTATCTCTTTCCTCACTGAAATACAGACATCTTTTAATTATTTATAATCCAACGGAAAAGACTTGCACTCACCTCTACCAAAGAAATTAAAAATTTGAGGAAGTAATCTACACAAAACAATCAGCCATGGGCTAATAGAATGATTAAAATCAGCTTAAAAAGATTTCCAACAAAAATATAAAATAAGATTGATCGCAAATAATAAGTTTATGCTCGCTATTAACACTATTCACATCAGCAGTTTTTGATTCACACTATTCCACCGAATAACATAAAATATAAAGTACGAAGGTAAGTCTAGTACTGACTCAAGAGTCACGCCTCACACAAAAAGCTTTTGAAATAGTTTGGTGAAACACTTGAGAGTGAGTCTTGGCTTGAAATGCGCAGCCCTTCCAATCTTTGCTCGGAAAGAGCATCAAAGTGCATACAGATTGGTCGCCAGAAAATGTTACCAGACTATAATACATTAATCTGAAACTATTGAACATGAAGTACTCCCTAAATATTATACAATTAAATATCACATTGGCTGTATTCAAATTTAGCAACAAATGGAGCTATGCTTCCGAAGTAACGAAAGATGCACTGATGCTCGTTACGCATATTGAAAAGATACATAATAAAGATTTAGTGAACGAGTGAACTGTGGTAACACTTTCACACAGACGGACACCAGCTGAAGAGCCCAAGGCACCGATTTGCACAGGGGAAAAGGAAGAACTCAGGTGCGGAGCGTACCTCTGCTGATGGTCGCTACTGGAAGACTTCCGGGAATATTTGGTCCCCTTGCGGTCGTCCTGGTGCTCATCCGTCTGGCCAGGGAGGCCCCGCAGCACGATGGGCGAGTGCTTCTTCCTGCTCCCACTGCCCGGTGAGCGAACGCGTGACTCAGACAGCTGCTTGTCGCTCCCATTTTTGATAGGTGACGACAACTCAGAGTCTCGGTGATTCGATTTCTTATTGGACGACGATCTCCGAGATGACGTATCGTCTTGCTTCCTTGTCGTCTGAGACGACGAACCTTCCTCTCGACGACGATGTCGACGGCGGCGACTGCTCGACTCGGAAGACGATGACGACGAGGAGCGACGGCGCCTTTTGTGTGGAGACCTGCAGGTAACAAACGTGGCTGTCAAGTGAATCTTGAAATACGGGGTGGAATGACTCTGACGAAGCTTAAAATGAAAATTTAACACGATTGAAGTTAATCAATTGTGTTACCCAAGTACCCAAGTTTATAGAAAAATTGGTAAGTTCAGGAAGAGATCCAAGTTAACATATGAGAAAAAACAAAAAATAAAGAATTTAACCGGCCACTTTTAGTACCGACACTTCATGGATTACCTTGATAAACCTAAGACACAAAAACCATCTCAGAAAAATTTAAGGCACGCATAAAATGTCGAGGCAAATAACCCTTTTCTGTCGAACCACCCGTGGTGGCAGCGTAACAGCACACCTCAAGTCAGCCTTCGCCTCATTCTGCGAAGAGCAGAAATTAATTTGTTCCAACTACGCAATCCTCGCCCGCACACCTCACCGCGCAGTCTCTCGATATAATGCGTTAGAGGGCAGGCAGCAATGGCTGGGTAATTCGCTTGCGCCACAACTCGTAGAGGGGCTCTGCCTAGCACAAGGTCTCTTCGAGGACGGCCAGGTACCGGCACACCTACGTCCTATATTGACTGGTAAACACGTGGTGCACACTTGTCTCGACTACAGTATTCAACCGTGTCTGTGTTTTCCAGCACTCCCATATTCTCTGAACACAAATTTGCGCATTAGTGCAACGATGCACGCCACGCTAAACTATAACAAGGAAACCAAGTCAACTAGCAATTGAGGTCCGTGCGCTTAGTTCTGCGATTATAATTATTATCTGACCACAGTTTGCAACGTGGTAATCACCCAGGCGTCAACCAACAGTTATCCACTCCTCCTATGCTCAAAAAAAANGCACCTGCTACGACGCTTCGTTTTTTGCGGACTGGGACGTTTGGCGGACGCAGAGGCCGGCACCATCTCCTCCTCGTCAGTATCGTCAAACTTGTCGAGGGTCTCGCTCGTCTCAAGTGTCAGCTTCACTGCATCGACTCCGTCTCCGTCATCCACTTTGTCTGCGTCTTCTTCGACATTCTGGTCTGCCTCATTTTTGGTGAGCGATTTATGATCACTAACGTCGCTAGTGGTGGCGTCTTTAGTTTGATTAGCGTTTTCGTTTTCCGGGTCTTGCTGTGCACGATTTTCCTCAATGGCCGGTGTCGAATCCCCCTTATCTGTTATATGTCCCTCCGAGTCGTCCTGAAGGTTGTCCACATCACCAGAGCTGGCAAGGACAGCATCTCCCGAGACATTCTCCTGACCTGCAGGTGTCTCTTCTTCTGTCTTCTCCTTCTCAGTGAACTCGGGCTGATCCGACTTGGACGCCTCTTCTCTCTCTTTACCAGCCTCATCCTTACGCTTTTCAGGCGAAGTAACCTCGCCCAAAGACCTCCTTTTTTCAGGGGATTCGCCTTGTTCTTGGATAGTTTGAAGCCCCGTCTCACCGCCGCTCCTGCTGGCCATCACTCCCTTGAGCCCACCCTCGTCATCACTGAGCTCGACGCTGCTGCCGCGGGACAATCGTCGAGACCGCCTCACCGCTGGAGCGTCACTGGACTTGGCCTCTACGCTCCGGGACCGGGACCTGGTGCGCCCGCTCGCCCGCTGCGCACCTTCGTCATCTCCAGTCTGAAATGGCGAGAAAAATAAAGTTGGACTTTTTCCCTCAGGTAAGTGATTAGTAGCTTTCTCCAAGATCATACCACACCAACGCATCGTCAAGAACCTGACCAAAGGTGCACGCACGCGCACATCATACGGACATAGGACGAGAGACAACATCTGGAGTATGTCGTCCGGGCAGTAACATAGGACGCTAAGATGCATGATGTGCGCGATTGAATTCGTTCAGTAAACTTCAGCATGTACAGAGCAAAACTACGACTAAAGTCGAACTATTTATTAAGAATAGGCAAATAATGAAGCTGTATCGTGCTTTACTTGAGCTTGCGACAAAACTTAGCCACAGCAAACACTGATAAGGATAAACTTGGTCATCATTGGCAAGGAAACCAACAAGTATCAGCCAAAGCGTACAAGTGATAAATGCAATAAAATATGCAAGACAGCGGTGAAAATAACATCAGAGCAGAATTCATCCGATGGCGAACAAAGACCGCTCAGATGTGTCTCCTACTTTGAATTAAGTACTTGAGGTAATAACTACACATATGACCAATAATGGCGATAATATATGTCAAACATTTCTCACCTGTTCCTCGACTTGTTGGTGCTTTCCTGCACTTCTGTCACTCTTGAAGTCGTTTGATTTGTTTTGCTCCTCCTCGTGAAGGCCTCCCTGGTCCTCAGCCGTCCTGTCACCATTCTTGACGGGCTCTGGGTTCTTGCCACGGTTCTCGACGGCGGTGACCTCGTCCGCTTTTGTGGCAGGAGGTGGAGAACTGGCCACCACTGCGGCAGTAGCTTTGCTGCTGTGGCGGGACGACCGGCGAGTGGTGGCGGTGTTCTCGGTGTCAGCGGCGGCGGCCGAGGTGCGGCGACGGCTCGTGCGACCCATGTTGATGAAGTTCTCAGACAGCGCACTCTCCTGCACACAACACCACATCTTAGGGGTCTGTTCAGGTCTCCTATAGCTATCTCAATATAGTTCTAATTACATGATAACTAACTACATGTTCATTTTTCCACTCGAGCCCTAGTATTAGTTCTCCAGCTACCGTGCTTACCACACGGAGATCATGAAAATGAGAATACTGTTACCCAAACAATACTTTCCACCAGGGCTATATTCATTCATGAATAACATTTGTAGTGTGCAGACACCAGGTTCACTTACACTCCACTACTCAAGAGATTGAACCTTCCTAATTAGAGGGTTAACCGAATTTTACTGTTCATAATGCCCCACAGCCAAATGACCACCGTAAATCGAACAGAACAAGACCGTCCCTCATTAAAAGAGCTTCAAATGACAACGGTAAACCAATCAAACAACAAGATCCCGCATCAACAGAGCTACAAATCATGCACCGGACTACAAGACCAAAAATGGTCATGGTGCTACGTCCTGGAGTTTACCAAGGTGCAACCGCTTCAACTTCTACACATCGCTTTGAAACGGCACCGCAGGAAAAGGCGCAGGGCTCAGTCATGGGGAAGATAGATACTCTGGAGGCCATGAAGTTCATTAATAAATGATCCATAGCACAGCGTTGCTTCAATCTACAATTCACATAAACTTGATGTCAATCAAATTTTAATACGAATGTTCAACAATCATTTTAAATGGAAATTAAAGCTAAAATTACTAAAACATGAAAATTTCTGCGCTAAATTTCTTCATGAACAAGACATACACCACAAGATCACACCGATGTACTGGTATTTATGCAAACAAATATTCTCTCATTCGAATAAAAAGTAGGCCACGTAGGACTGACCACAAACGTCTTTGCGCCGCACAACTTGCAGCAACAAGCCAGCAGGGCCCAAAGCTCACGACGAGATGCTCAGGCAGCTCTACTTCCTTTTAAGGCAACCGCTTACACCAAAAACGGGCACCCGCACCAAAAATGCGGGGGTGGAGAACCCAAGTGGTCAGCGCGAAATCGTCTCGGATCGCACTCATTCTCATTCAGGTAGCAACCTGGTCTATCTAGCCATTTAAAAGATTTCATTGCAAATTAATTTAAGCTCTCTATTTACTTGAAATGAGATATAAAGAAAGCGAAGAAAAGTGACTACCTATTTAGTTACAGTGAACGGGGAATCGATGCACAAGGTGTGTGCGCGCATACAGGATCCCCTGGGCACAGCAACAGCAAGTTGAGAACGACGGAGAAGAAAAGACAAAGGAGAAATAGCGAAAGAGGGCGTGAAAATTGAAAGAAGCAAAGAAGGCACAAAAGATGGAAATCCTGGAAATCTATCTATAGCTCAGGTAACCTAACAGTGCTCCTCTGGGGACACCAGTCCCTCAGCATACGATAAAAAAAATATTTAACAATTACTTCATACAAGAACATAATAAACATCTCTATACGGAAAACTTTTCTCAATAATGTGTGTCCAATTCAAATATTACTTTGTCGTAACACAAAATGCACACTAGATGCGTGCACTTACACAAAAAAGAATAATTTTTGATAACTGCACTTGCACTGCCTAATATTTCATTAGGGCCATTACAGCGGTCACTAATATATGAACCTGAAACGTTACTGATACACGATACCAGCCATTACCGGTAATGATATCAAACATATTGAAATTTTAACAACACCAAGACTACTAATATGCTAAACGGGAACAGATACTTGCACTAGCACTTCAACTCGTTCGTAGTTTGCATTTTTTTAAATGCTACCAAAACAATCGCGCTAAGACAATAGAATCCAAGACGGGCTAAGAAGTTAATTGTTGACATATTTGATTTTTTTATTCCTCGCTAGAGAATGAGTGAAACTCGCATGTGATGCCCCCGCACAAGTGCACATCAAAGCTACGATAAAACTGTGTTGCGGGCTTACAGTTCACAGTGGCCCAGTTCACACACAAAGAGCTCGGCAGTTGTAGCCTGACGGCAGCCCACCGAGTGCTCCAAGCCACATCGCCAGTGGAAGGTTGTCTCCCAAGCGAGCACAGTCTAGGGGCCCGTCCACACCATCAATCTATGCAGCAAATTTCGTCTTTTTCAACTCTCCGGGGACGCGAACACATCTTGCTCGCGAGCAGATTTCGGTATGTTGGTGTTTTCCAACGGGTTGAAATTCCATACACAACGTTTCGTGCAAATAGTGACCAGTCGCTCGTTTATGTATTGTGGATGCTGTTGCAGCTCGTAAACTGCTTCATTTATTTAAATAATCAACAAAAACTGTTTTTGACTGATGCTCGTAGCTATTTTTTGTTAAACTGATTCATTTGTTTTCTTTTTGACAGTGTACTATGAATACACTACTGAACACTCGACTTTACGGAAAAACGATTATTTTGGCAATTTATTATTTAATATTAGCTTGATATTGCCATACGAGCCATTTAAGTCAAGGATTGGCTAATGTAGAATAAATAGTAGCTGGCAGCTGGATAAATCGTAGCTAGCAAGACATTAGAAGATCGATGGCTCCAGATTTTTCAAACACGAGTAAAGACGACATTACTTATATAAAATGAACACGTACGTGATGAACAACTGCCAATAAATAAAATCATACACTGACATACGTCAACTCAGTAGACGTATTCCAGGAGCAGAGTCGTTTGTTTACATTCATCACTCGCACGACTTCGTGCGGCCGCACACACAGTCTGCACACGACTCGTAAGAGCTTGCTTTTATTTGCGTTTTGGTGTGTTCGCGTTTGCAGCGAGTTGGGTAAGGCTGAACACTTGACTAGCTTCGCGAAATATAGATAAATGAGCATAGAAAGTGCATTGCGGATAAGAACCCGACTGCTGAATTGCTCGAAGATAAATTTAGGGCTGTGCAACAGCGAAACAAATTCCGACAACGGGGTAAAGACACGAGTATGTTGGTAACCGGAAGTGAATGAACGGATTATGTACAAATGTATGTGCATTACTCGGAAGTTTAATTAAATAACTCGCAAGTTCAAAAGGAATAAACGAAAGCTTAAATCAATTACTGAAATATGTGATAAAATTCATTACTGGAAAGTTAATTTCAACCTTTTTTACATCCGACATCGTAAGTTAGGAACAGTGACATTTAACCTATGAATTTTTTTCGATTTTGTCTCCCTGAACGCTGTTTTCATTGAGAAACCTAATGATATGAAAGATTTAAATTGCACTGAAGGAAAACAATTTTTTCCGTATTAAACTGCGCGCCGCGCTTTATGGTACATCCAGTGCTTCAAAATGTTTAACATGAAAGGTGCAGTACGGAAGTGGGCTCTAATGCAAAGAAAGTTCCTACTAAGGGTAATACCTCTATGAATTTTCAAAATGATCTATGCAGTGTACGTAAATTTATATGAACTACTGTGTTATGTTTTGTTTTCTAAAGTGATAAGCTGTGTTGCAGGTGCCAGAATTCGTCAAGGAAACGACGTTTGACAGCTGAGGATAAGGCGCAGATTGTCCAAGGCTTGAAAATTGCGTCCCTGTAGTAAATATAGTCAAAGAAATGGGCAAGACGCGCGCAACCAAATCTAAGTCGTGTGTAAAGAACTCCATCACCAAGGATAGAAAAAAGAAACAATAAACCAGAGAACTATGCCGAAATTACGTTGGCAAGAAAAAAGCCATCCTGGAGCGGCCAGAGCTGCAATATACGGAAGTGCCTGGGGTTAAACCAGTATCCAGAAACATCGGATACAGGGTTCTCAAAGAGGTAGCCTAGTATGAATCTCCTTACCAAGCCCCATAAATCCCATAAACATATTCCAGATAAAGACGCGCATCACCTGGGTCATGAAGCTTGGGAATACATAAAAAAAAATTTGGCAACGTGTTTTTCACGGATGAGATTGAATGGACGGGCTAAAGCGCGGGCACTGCATGGAGCCTCACGTACCAGTCGCTGTTGGAGTCAACAAGGCGGTAGTGGGGCGATGTTTTGGACAGAGATCATTAGTAACGAACTAGTAGGACCATTCAAGTATTAGAAGTTTTCAAGATTACCAGTGCAACACACACCCGGGTTCTGAATGAACACTTGTCTGTGATTAGGTGACCTGCCATCTACACGCAAACGTCAGCTGATATTTGCTACATCCCATACAGCCGAAGCTAACGTTTCATTCCTCAATACTCTGGCCATCATTTGGACATCTCATGTCTAAGCCAGGACTGGTGTCCTCAGCAGGACTCTGCTAGGTTACCTCAGCTACGGACGGCTAGGCCTTCAAGACTTTTCTTGCACCTCTCGTGCCCATTCGGCTTCTTTCTTTTTCATGCCTTCTTTGCTGATTATTCTTTATCCTTTCCCTTCTTAACTTGCTGCTTCTACGCGCAGAGGATTAAATTCTATGTTTTCTAAAGTTCATACTAAATAGTCCCCTCTTTTCTTTCTCTTGAGATCGCATTTCACGTGGCTAGAGATCTTTAAACTAATTTTGTTTAGATTTTGTTGATTATTTAAATTAACAAGCAAGACGACCAGAGTTTTAGTATTATACTAGATAGATAGACTAGATAGATAGATTATTGGTTTCCTGAGAACATTTTCAGCCGTCGCAATGAAGCGTGACACGTTGATGAAAAATTGTATACACTGCATTAACCATTAATTAATTGAATATGTGCAGTTTTCGCATCGTCCTGGACGTACGACTTTGGTTTGAAAAATTAGGACTGAATTAAGGGGTATTTTCAAGGGACTTGTTGACTGGTCGTGAAAACGCATTGCATTTTGTTGACTTTGAGGTTTTGGAGTGCAATTAGACATAGAAGTGAAATTTACCTGAAATTCGTTCGATTTTCGTTGTTATAGGAAATTACCCTTAGTAGGAACCTTCTTTGTGCTGAAGCTCACACCTATACTGTACCGTATACTACACTGAACTAGTATACGTGCTCCGCTAAAAATGGAGAAGAGCAAATGATGTTAATTTCTTAAGACGCCCTCTTATTTACAGTAACTCTGACATTCAATGTTATTTTCAGTATCAGTGATACGGATTGCTTCATCTGACAGTTTTGCTATTTGTTTAGAGATACGGATCTTGGAATTTTCTACTGTCTAAATTCTTTACGCGTGATAAAAAGACGGACATACCGACCTATCAACCCACCCACCCACCAAGCAACTGTGAATTAGTATTTATTAGGATTATTAAGAAAACTGAACTAGCAATAAAGCGTGTTACGCAGTGCATAAAGTGGTTACCAAATTGCTATAGTTCCAACGGCCGATACTGCGTGTCGCCAGACAAGCTGACTACAGAAGGTGAGAGCGCTTCCGTAGCCTAGATACGAGCTGGGTGCGTGCTGTGCGATCTGCCTTCATCGACCGCTATCGATTGCCACATGCTCTTGACAGAGACTGATGTACGAGCGTATTGAGGTCAAAGAAATAGACGTATATAGTCCCAGACCTTCGCCTGCTGTAATTCTGCCTGCTCCCGACGTCACATTGTTGCGTTCTTTCAGCCTGCATAATTGACCTCCATGAAGATATCAACTAAATTGCAGCAAAGCTTGTGTCACGCGTGACTCGAGTAACAAAATGGAATTTACAGCTCGAGTGAACATCAATGTTGTTTCATGTCAACATCGATGCGAAAGGTGCGCATCGCGATGCTCTTTTTTAACAGCTAGGCAGGTCTTTCAGGCACGTTGGATAAATGGATTACGCGGCATACTGCGTTACGAACTACGGCATCAACATTAGTTGATCTAGTATCAGGGAGACATTACCTCAGCTTCAAAGGTACATCTCACGACCATTCCTAGTCCAGGTTATCCTGTCAACCTGCTTCATTGTTTTAAATTCCCGCGTGCAACCAGGTCAAGCCATACTCCTAAGTTCTGACCTTCGTATCAGGGACTCGCGCTCTCCAAGATTGGATAACGCGAGCTGTGCAGCAATAATAGACATCAAAATCTTATCAGTTGGAATACGCCCTGGTTTTCTCAAATTGTACCTATTCACTTGCTTTGAATAACACTTTCTTTACCGCACAAGACCTCTCAATAATAGTAAAGACATCACTTAAATCCTAAGCTGTTCGCATGATAAGTCTATCTTGGTCAGCAGAATTTGGCTGGCTGTAGAGGCGTGGTCTAACACACGTACAGGGCAAAGCTGGCAACTGTCTGGAGCAGCTAGCACGAAATGGTATCACAATACCTCACATACGTTAATTCCGAACTACAACTCGTAACAACTAATGTAACAAACTTGGTAGAAACGACTTCATTCCAGTAGGACTATTTTCTAGGTCGAATATCACGACCAAGCTGTACGAGTCGGTGATGCTCTACACCTGCCAGGTTATGGCTCGATACGTACTCCAGAAATGACATAAATTTTCGTCCAGTGATTGGCACTAGGACTTGTGTCTCATACTGGGGTCTCATAGGTGTCAGCCAACACCATTGTCCCCTCTGTTTCATCCACTGAAAGATTCTATCTTGATATACAATCCATTCCATACAAAATATCTTGCGTCACAACCACTCCGCCTCCGACACACGCACGAGTAAAGTGGTTGAAGACAAGTCAGGTAATTTACAACACAGCCAAAGGCAAGATGCAACTTTCACGAACTATCGAACTGGACTCATTATTCCCGTTGTTCATTTAGAAACAGAACTTGTTTCTCCCCCCCCCCTCCCTCCTCCCTCAGTTTTCGCTCTAACTCCCAGTGCGACACTCGATTAGATTCACCATGCCGTCAAAATATTCTTGTTATTACGACAGCAATTGTCAGAAACACATGAGGTAGGTGTATCGATTCATTAAAGAAAAATAACGGAGATCCTTAATGGACAACTCCACATTGCTAAAAATGATAAACGATAAATTAATGACGTAGTTCACTTGAAGTGCAGTTTAGGGGTTCAAACATGCTCCTACCACGTACGGAATAGCGCGAGACACGATGAAGAAACATCTTCCGTTTAAAGTCAATTACGCACATACAACAAAAGCAAGCCGTTATTAATAGAAGTTATACAGTGCAGACTTGCTATGCATTCTTTTGTAGAGTGTAAAGTAGCCTAATGTTATTGAAATGATTGGATGTCAATGTTGCTATTGTGGTTGAGCATGTCATAGATAACGGCCAATGTGATATGATGTTGACACAGTTGATATCATTGCTATTAATGCAACTCGCAGAATACGAAGAATACGAATGAGATACAGTCTCGGGTCGTGCGCCCCACCACAGTTTAATCAACAGCAAGGGCACCTTCAGATGTGATAATATTCATGAATGAAATTTACAGTAATTATGATGACAAGCGGACATGAGAGCATCGAATTTAGTAAATATCTAATTGAACGAGAGGTATCCTGTTGCTGATTCACTAAGCGATCGATAATGAAATAATTGGATAAGAAGTCATAGGCCATTCGGTAGTATTGAGGTGAAAGAATGAGCGAGCACACGTGTTATTCACACCCTCACGAGATGCTAACAGCAAAAACAAGTGATGCGGCAGAGGAAATAAATGATAGTAAAGTGATGCGGCAGAGGAAATAAATGATAGTACCTCGTGGGACAAGCGGTCAGCGGAGGCTGGAAAAGCCACAGCAGAAGCGGGATCACAAGGAGGCGGCGAGTCTCTGTCCGAAGACGACGACGAAGTATGAGACTCCGAGTACGATGAGTGGAGGTCTTGATTAGCGCTCACGCCGTCGGGTCTATCCCCTGTTGACGAACATGGAGCCCTCTCTTCTTCATTGCAAATACGCTCCAGGTTGGAACCACGAGTATTTTCAGCAGTTTTTAAGTCTATACGCATAGGTGACACGGCGGAATGTAGCTCCATCTTTTTCTCAGTTTGTTTACCAGAAATTTCTTCTTCTCCTTCAAGCGACCAATGCGCAGATACTACGGAGATCGTCTTATTTGTGGAAGTCACTGACGGCGAGTCGGGAGAAACGGTTTTCAAGAGCTTTGGGTCAGTCGCAACGTTCGTGCTAGACTCGGTACTTCTGTTCCTGTCGGGATGAGTACCAAATGAACTAGAGACTCTTGAAGTGGGAGCAGCCACGCTCTCTGATCTCGAAACTATGTCTTTTTTCGCTTCGAAGCTTTCGGGAGTTCCATGTGCACATGTCACGTAGGTGGACGACGACGACACTGACTTCGAGTCTCGAGCTGCTGAGGCAAGAGCAGCCGAGTTCGACCCTTTGTCAGGAACAGGAGTTGTGAAGCTCATGTCCACACTCCTCATGTCCCACCGACTCTTGCGGGGTGCCACTACACAAGTGACGGGGACAGTAGCAGTGGTAGAAACAGGCACAGTTGCTGCAGCTTGAGACGTTACAGTAGCAGTATCAGCAGTTGACGCAGCACTCACAGCAACAGTTGAGGTTGTGGGCACAGGAACGGCCGTATTAAAAGAACTACTTTGTACTGATGATGTAAATTTTTGCGACCATTTGAGAGGGGTAAATACTATTTTCTTGGCAGGCCTGCCAATTACCATACTATAAGGCACTCTGGGTTTTGTCAGGTCACTGCTACGGGTAATTGACGGTGATGTGTTACTAGGGCCAGCAAGCGACCCCGGCTCGTTAGTCGAATATTCTAAACTCTTAACATTTTCTTTAGACTCAGGCAACGATAACTCGGATACATTAACGGTAGTAACTAGTGACTTATGAGAACAGAGGTCTTTGGTAGTGTTAACAAGAGTAGGAGCGACAGTAGATGTACTGATAGAAGTTTTTGCACTGGTACACTCACTGCTGCTGCTGCTACTACTACTACTACGCTTGCCAGCAGATATATCTTTTCCTGCTAAAACGCAAGAAGTCTTTCCACTTAGTGCACCTGAGAATGCTGTCTTTAGAGCCTCTAATGAGGTGAGTTTGGGGGAAGAGGACGGGACGGGGGAAGAAGGGACACGAGTAGTTGAGGGTACAGAAGGAAGGCGAGACGGAAGCGAAGTAACAGAGGACGATGAAGAAAGAAGAACAGAAGTAGAAGGAAGGGGGATACGAGAGACATCAAGAGAAATTAAAGAACTAGGTCTGGCAGACGACGGTAAAGGAATATCGGCCAGCGAAAGCAATGGCTGGCTTGGCTTCGAGCTTGAAAGAAGAGCAGGACTTGCCACGGGGGAGCTGGCAGCACGAACAGAGGTGGTAGAGATCATGCCCTGAGCAGCGCTTCCAAGAATGACGCTCGGGCTGCCAGAAGACACGGGCTGTGTGGTGGTGGCACAGCGAGAGTTACAACTCAGAGCTGGAACTTCACGAGCAGAAGAGGCGATCGTAGGTGTACAGGATTGAGTATTCGATGTAGGTGAAGTGGAAAAGCACGTTGCAAGTGACACGCGAAGCGCTGATGCAGCACAGGATTTTGCCACGGACGAAACTGCGGTAGCAGTCCATAGTTCACCAGAATGAAGGCAAGGGGCAGATCGCAGATCATGCGAAGCAGAAGGAGTCGCGCACGTGTCTGTCGTGGGTGTCCCTACAGAAGTGGGCGCTGGGGAAGGTAACGACACAGACACGGAGTGTGAGGGCCGGGGTCTAGTTGACATCACGAGCGAGGTCGGTGTAGCGAGTGATCGAGTCGCTGATGTTGTGGAACTGGAATTGGTGTTAGGCGTTGTGGAAACGAAACTCGTGGTAGGTGTGGTGGAGTGAGATTTTGTGTTTGGTGTGATAGAATTTGACTTGGAGACAGCGTACGTTTTACAAGCTACCTGGGTGGCAGCTGTTGTGGAAATTGGTAGGGTGGCAGCTGTTGTGGAAATTGGTTGGGTGGCAGCTGTTGTGGAAATTGGCTGGATGGCAGCTGTTGTGGAAATTGGCTGGATGGCAGCTGTTGTGGAAATTGGCTGGATGGCAGCTGTTATGGAAATTGGCTGGATGGCAGCTGTTATGGAAATTGGCTGGATGGTAGCTGTTGTGGAAATTGGCCGAGTGGCAGCCGTTGTGGAAATTGGCCGAGTGGCAGCTGTTGTGGAAATTGGTTGAGTGGCAGCCGTAGTAGAAATTGACTGGGTTGCACCTGTAGTAGAAATTGGTTGGGTGACAGTTGTAGTAGACATTGCTTGGGTGGCAGTTGTAGAAGAAACTATTTGGGTGGCAGCTGCAGTAGAAACTGTATGAGTTGCAGCTATAGAAGCTGTCTGGGTGGCAGCTGTAGTAGAAATTGGCCGGGTGGCAGCTGCGGTAGAAATTGTCTGCGTGGCAGCTGCGGTAGAAATTGTCTGCGTGGCAGCTGTAATAGAAATTGTCTGCGTGGCAGCTGTAATAGAAATTGTCTGCGTGGCAGCTGTAGTAGAAATTGTCTGGGTGGCAGCTGTAGTAGGAATTGTTTGGGTGGCAGCTGTAGTAGGAATTGTCTGGGTGGCAGCTGTAGTAGGAATTGTCTGAGTGGCAGCTGTAGTAGGAATTGTCTGGGTGGCAGCAGTAGAAGAAACTGTTTGGGTGGCAGCAGTAGAAGAAATTGCCTGGGTGACAGCTGTAGAAGAAACTGTTTGGATGGCAGCTGTAGTAGGAATTGTGTGGGAGGCAGCTGTTGCAGAACATGATTGTGTGATATGTGTAGAAATTTGTGTAGTAAGTGGAGGTCGTACGAGAGCAGGAGCAGAGCTGCGGGGGCTTGAAGGAACAGGGGGAGAGGGAGGGGCCAGAGAAAGCGTCGGGGAAATAGACACTGCGGTAGATGGAGTTTCGGGCACTGAGGTACACAACGTGAGCGGAAAAGAAGACGTGACCGACGACACAGAGACAGATGTGGGACTTCCTTCACAAGGGAAGTTGGAAGCGGTTCCTGTAGAACTCGCTCGCGTCGTAAGCGCTGTAGAAGGCACCTCAGCTGGAGACCGCACAGGTAACGTGTGAGGGGCAGGCAACCCTGCAGAGGTGCTGCTCTCTGTCACGAGGTTGACCGCTGAGGGTTGGGTTGAGTGCGTCTCCGACACGGACGCTGAGTGCGGAGTCGCCTCACTGCTGGACTCAACCGCGTGCGTAACAGGAAGCTGTGTCCTAGACTCAGTGTCAGTGGAGGGGTCACTGTATGACCTGCGTCGTGATGATACCTGCGAACTGCACTCTATAGGAGAGCTAAGTGGAATGTTACCAACAGCAGAAGTGGGAGTGGCAACAGGGGTGTTCCTCTCGGGTGGGATTAATTTTAAAGTAGAAGTGTTAGAAGGTAGGACACTGACACAAGGCGTTTTAGAAACATGTAAAACAACACAGGGTAACGATGAAATGGATGGGACTGAAGAAAAAGATGGGGTTACTGTTGACACAGTGGTAGAACTTGACATTTCGGAGGAGGAAATAGATACAGTTAGGTCAGGAAGAGACATCAGAGAGGTCGAGACAGACACCGAGTGCGAATCCGTTTTTTGGAGTAAATCGGCAACTGAAAATCCAGTGTGACCTTTTTTAGCAGAGCGAACGGCGCTTGGAACGCCTCCGACGCCTCTCGACTTCGGAGGGCCAAGTTGTTCACTCACGCTTCCGCTGCCAGGTGATGTCTGGCCCGAGTGGACAGACGGGAGACTCGTCCCTGTCACGACAGGGGCAGATGGAGCTTCATTGGAGCGTGCAATGAAATTAGAACGCCCAAATTCCTCTCTAGAAGTATTAGTGAGTGAAGAAACACCTCCGGAAGTAGCAGATTCTGCTTCGGTAATATCTTCCTTACAAGCTACACTACTTCTTTCAACTTTCTCTTTAGAAAGTACAGAAATGTCCTCAATACCCTTGATAGAAAGTGCAGTCGTTTCTTGAACACCGACTTTGGACGATGCAGTGCTTTCTTTGGCATGCGGCTGGCCCTCTGGCTTCAAGATAGCAGCTGATGCCGTCGTTTCCTTCGAGTGTACCTTCACAGTAACGCCAGATCTGACATCACCTTCCGTATTAACTGGCTTCTCGATTTTCCCATCACCCTCCTTGCCAGAACGTTCTTCTGCGCCTAAGGATGTTGTCGATTTTAATTTCGGGCTAAGTTCAAATACATTCGCAGCAACCTCGCACGACACATCTTTCGCGCTGTCTATCCCCGCCAATTCACTCAATTTTTCCTGGGCAATTTCGTTGCCCTGGACCTGAGAAGAGCTCTGGTCAACTGGTGACGATGCTGAAGCCATTTCAATACGAGAAGAATCACCTGACGGCTGGCGTATATCCTCTGCCGAGCGTGCAAGAGAGTCGCCACCTGCTGTCCTGGCAAGTGCGGCGTTGGCCATACGCACAGTAGCACTCACTACGTCACCTTCCCTTGGCAACAATTCTCTCTCTGTTTCAATTGGACGTCTCATCCGTTGTTGCTCAAGGTTTCCTGCATCTTTAGTATTGTCAATAATCGGCCCATCTTGTTCTAAACGTGGTAAATCCTCGGCAGAATCCGGAACAAAATATTCATGTTGAGGATCATTTTTGTTCAGGAATTTATGACTCATCGATCGCACCGTTGTGTCGAGATCAGTAGGCGAGGAGCCTCCAGAAGGAACTCTGTCTTTATACTTAGATTTACTTTCAATTAAAATCAATTTAGAACTCGTGTAATTTCCTTCAGAAATAGGAGTCGATTTAGATGGAATTGTATCAGCTTCATTCAATTTGACAGGCGAAACAACATCCACAGATTTTAACGTACTTACTCTTGTAGAGGCGGCTGACCTGACGTCCACCGGCACTCGGCAAAGAGACTCTTCTTTCATACCCAACTGATGGTCTGACTCAACGATAGGTCTGTGCGTCTCAGTCGCAGGCGATATTGTTTCTACGTTTACCGCGGGGTTAATAATTGGAGATTTTTCGTTAGCAATATTCACGGGGGACTCTCCAAGAACTCCAGACTGTAGGACTGTGCCCGAGAACGCCTGATCTGAAAACAGCTTGTTAGCGTCAACTGACTGGGAAATGTGAAGTTTGTCTGTACAAGTCGTCTTATTGACCGCAAGAGAATCTGTAGCGGCAGAACGGAAATCTATCGCAGGACTTGTAATATCAGATGTCTTTGAGACGAGCCTTGTCTCAGTAGAGGCTGTGAGTACACCACTTATTGGAGTACTGACAGCTGCTGCAGTTGTAGTGACTTGAGCATTTGAGGTAACAACCACACACGAGGCGACTGAGGTACTGGGCACAGAGGTTCCCATTTCTACATGTTCAGCTGTTACCGATGCTTTTAAAGCAACTGAAAGATCATCAGTAGCAGCTACGGCAACGGTACTAGCAGACGAAACTAACTTGGCAGGCGTGACCTGCGAAGATGGTTTACCAGAACCATTAGTACATGAACTTCTAGTGACAGAAATAAGAGATTTTTCAGAAAACGAGCTAGAAGGTTCAAGCAGACTAGAAATCGGTCGTACGCTGACTCCATGCGTGACAGATCGAGAGGGGGAGAGGGCACTCTCATGCGAAGACCCTAGTGGCGAGATTGTGGCACTGCTGGTAGTGCTGGCATTGACTGACGAAGACGCGGTCGTAGCAGAATGAGAAGATACTACTAACAAATTACACACAGAAGCAATAGAAGTTTCAGCAAGAGATCTGGTCACGGAAGGAGGTGGAGAGATGAGCCGTTCTGGCGACATGAAACGAGGTGACTGGAGAGGGCTCGTCACACTACTGCTGTACACCGTGGTTGATGTGCACTCGGGAGAACTGATTTCATCCAAACTGCGCCTCCGGTGGCCATACGAACTATCCTGCTCCTGCAGCTCCTTGACCAGATAATAGGTGGCGTCCTGCACTTCGCTTGCTAGGCGCAGATCATCTGCATTGGTTGGAGGGGGACTACCAAAGCTTTTGCTGGGGCTTTCCTGGCTACTTCTTCTGGGACTTAAAACAGGCGACGGTGCCAAAAACGAAGACAATGTGACGTCGGTAATGGCGGTGGAGGCGGTCGATGGTAGTAAAGACTGCGACGTGAGGGTGCCCGGCTGTACGGAGGGTTCCTCCACTGTCGACTCGGATGCAGTGAGATTGCTCCTCACTTTAAGAAGAGGCGTCTCTCGAAGGGACTCGGATTCATCAGGCTTGAGAGGGGTATGCTCACTGGCAATGAGGCTGCTTTTGACTTTGTGAAGAGGAGTTTCGAACAAAGACGACTCTGGTACGGGTGTCAGGGACACAAGATTGCTGTGATCAGGTGACGTGATCACGGGCAGCACCAGACGGCAAGACGAGGATCCGTCAGTTGCGACGGAAGAGTCGCACGCAGACGTAAAAGAAGGCAAGGATGAGGGGGGCGGCAAGGTCCGGGGCACAGACTCTTCCGAGAGGCCGCACGTCACCTGCGACACTATCAAATCCAGCGAGTTGGGCACGTGCACCTCCTTCTGCAAGGTTAGGTTCCCTTCGATCACCTGCAAGGGAGGAGGTTGCCACACCACAGAAGTTTGAGGTTGCTGGGGGGCAGCAGGTGGGGGCGCTACTTTCTTAGCGCGTGGGGCGCGCGATTTTTTGGGTGTCTTGCCCCCCACCAAGGCTCCCGTAACGCCCACCTTTGAGGGAGACGGGGGCACTTCTTGCCGCAGTTTTGCCTCCTCCTCCTGCCTCCTCTTGAGCTCCTGCTGGCGCCTGTTCTTCTCACGCTCCTCCTTGAGCGCCCTGTCCTGCTGCTCCCTCAGCTCCAACGCTCGCTTCGCTTGCAGCTCACGCTCTTGCTTCGCTCGCTGCTGCTGCTCCTCTTCCATTTTCTTCTGCTTGAGCAACTCCGCTTCCCGTTTTTCCTTGAGTTCTCGTTCGCGTTTTTCAGCCAATTGGCGCCTCTCTTGCAACTCACGCTCGCATCTCTCGCGTTCCTGTTTTTCAAGTAATTCCCGCTCACGCCGTTCACGATTGCGTTTCTCTTCCAGTTCACGCTCACGAGATTCCCTTAATTCCAACTCTCGTCTTTCTTTTAATTCCTGTTGACGCTGCTCGTATAACTCACGCTTTTCTCTCAACTCACGCTCACGCTTTTCCTTCAGCTCATTTTCTTGCCTTTGCTTCAACTCACGTTCATGCTTTTCATTCAAGTCGCGCACGCGTTTCTCCTCCAACTCGCGTTTCTCCCTGAGCTCCCTCTCTCTGGACTCGCGGTCGGCCAGCAGCGGCTGCTGCCCCGCCCCTGACCCTCGCTGGGCGACCGATGCCCTCAGTACAACCGCGCTCTCAGCACACAGGGGCACGCTCTCCCGGTGCAGCTGCACCCTCAGCCCGTCAAATCTCTTGGGGACGCCGTCGCCCCTCACCCCCGATAGCCTCACTGTTTGCACAACACCTGCGTCGTCGGCGGTTGCCGCCCCGCCACCACCGCGCTCTGATGTGTCAGGCGACTGCTGCTCCGCGTGCCTGCCGAGGGAAGCGGACGAGGAGGCACTGCTGAGCCCCCCGCGCTCGCGAGCCGACACACGACGGGTCGCCTTCTCACTCAGGTCGGCGATGAGGCGCTTGCTTTTCCGCCACTGGCTGTTGCTACTTCTGGGCGTTTCCTCGAACGCCTGCTTGTCGCCGCTCACCCCACTCTTTGGGTCGGACAAACTCTCGAAACTTTTCGGCGACATGATCGCGGTGGTTGCCGCGGGGGAGAGATGGTGGTCCCCACCACCCAAATCTTGGATGGAGGACGAAACTTCGGAGTTCTGAGGGCTTGCACTGCAAGGGCTCACGATGAAAGGCAACACTTCGCTGCCAGGCTCGGGCGTACAGCCCGCCACTTCGCTCAGCCCCAACACGCCGCCCTTGCGCTTTCTCGAGCTGTCGGTTGGGGTGTACGACTCGTTGAACTTAATCTTGAGAGACGGCACCCGAGCCACCTTTGCTTTACTATGCTTTTTATGCTTTTTCTTGTGGTGCTTGCTGGGAGCACCGAACACATCGGGGTTGTCGTCCCTGTTGATCTTGAGAGTAAGAGACGACAGCGTATGAGGAGGCGACGGAGCCGCGTGTTCCAAAGACGAAGAAGCATGGCGCATAGACGCCAGGATGGGAAGTGAAGACGAAGTGCGGGGAGGAGATACTGAAGGTGACGTGGCGGCAGTGAGGGGCGGGGTCGAGTCCTCGTCTTCGAGAGACACTCTGCTGAGGGCCCGTGACGTGCGTGCTGACGAGCGCGAAGGACGTTGAGCGGCCCCGCCATCGTCGCCACACCAGGATGACGAAGAGGCTTCCGCACTCTCACAGCCTGAGGCTTTGAGCTGTAATGTAACACGAACACGTCACTGCTACCGCCCTGCGTCTGGCTCTCTCTGGGACATTTCTCAGCGCAAGACCCTCCTATCACTCAACTTGAAAGAATGATAAAGCTTATACAAATTAAGAGTGCAAAAATTAAGAATACCTTTGATATGAACCAGATTTAATGAACATGAATTGTTTCCTTTCACGAAAATAGCAATATTCTAGACTTGGGGACATCAGAGATTTCTTAAACAAGCTATCTTTGCTATGACGGTGGCACTCAAGTGTGGCAAATGAAACGTAATGTGTCGAGTGTCCCTTACACCATAATTAGCGCACGGTACTCTCACACAACGACAACTCTGAAGCAATGGCGAAGAAGACGTAATGAGTAGTATAACCTTCACTCCATACCTCAGAGCTAACAAACGAATCATGACTGCGACTGCCACAAGCAATGACGACATAAGAGTACCTGTGATCAGGGACGTGGAGCCGGAGAAATAAGCTCCGGAGACATGATTTAACTGGACCTTGGCCCCGGCCGACTTCAGCACAGTTGGTCATAATTTGGGTAAAAATCACAACTGCCCGAATCTCTACGCTTCAAATTCAACCCAGTAAAATGCACCAGCTTCAGCGGCTTTGGCTCTTCATCTGTGTCTTTGATATCCAAATGATACGAAATTATTGGCTAGTTTGTAACTGAACTGTGAGCGTCGTGAAATTTGCCCCTGGAACACTGAATAACACCGCTGATACGATACCCGACACCTCACCTGACGATACTGCGTAGTGGCAAGTAAAAGAAACAGGACATTTTGCACAAGGATTTTCTTTGCGGATGTGCACCACAGTAGATGTCATAATTAGCCCCAATACGTGCAATGATGTTCGTCAGTGGAATGAAGATGAAGATACGAGTATACTTATAAGCACATTTTCAAGCAAACGTAATTTCACAAAATGCGGGAGCATTCAACTCCCTTTCACGATAGTACATCGAATCCATTCTGCAAACAGCAAACATGAATAAGAACGGACTTTACGACACGGAATATCTGTCAACAGATGGTCCCTTCGAGTGACGGTCTAGACAGGCCAACAACTTAGAAACCCAGCAAAAGACACGAAAAATTCTCACGAAACGCACCATCGAAAACCGTAGATTTGAAACGTTCCCACAGCATCAAAGTAAATGACGTCACGTTGTCATCATTTCTCTAATTACTGTTGCCTGGAAATGTAGGCACAAGAGCAATTTGTCTGTCATGTACAGTTCAGTAAATTTCAGACGACTGCACCACAGCATTTGGCCTAGACCAAAATTCATGGAGCATTTAGCAGTAATTTACTGAACTATTGCTGGGAATCTACACATGAGACATGCGATCAGTCCGTGGAAATTGTGAGGCACGGGGCAGACCCGAGGGCAACATCTGCTCAGACTGACCATCAGCATGGCCTGGCTGCCTCCCCTACTCCAAGTTTCGCGAAACAGCTCCCCGCACACAGCACTGGCCACTCCGAAGATGGACAACGCTCAACTCCCGCGAATTTTAATGAGGGAACAACCGAGCGGAAGACGAACGTCATTAACCCTTTCGAGTCCCCTGGGATGTGCGGCGAATATTGTTGACAAATTGAGCGGGACGCATTGGTCCTGAATTCTATTGATGTTGATTGAATATGACATCTATGCCATGATGATTCCACCATCATTTGCTTCACACAGAACCATTTAGGTTTGTCTACTGAAGTTCAAAATCAATTCTCAGAAGTTTGCATCCACTGCACAACTGCCGACTCGAAAGGGATAAGCTCACAATAACCCGGCGTTCAAGTCCCGTCTGTGATGATCCAAAGTCAACAGCGAAACCACAGAGAACGCCACTGAAGCTGCGGCTGGCAGCTCAGCGGCACCACAGTGTCACGTGAGGGTCGAGTCCCATTGATGAGGGTCGGTGGTGCCTCAAGAGGAGAGCCCTGATGCCCTCGACCCCTCCTGCAGCTACCACCTCGCTCGCACCCACCGGAAGCCTAACTTACAAAAGTGCTCTCTACAAGAACTCCCAGAGGAGAATTTTGGTCGTTCGAACATGTTTCAAGAGTCATGCATCAAAACTGGAACGTAACTCATGCTAGAAGACGGCTAGAGCCACCATCAAACTAAGTCAACACAAGGCGTCACAGCGCAAATCAACATCAAGCAGTAGCAGAACAAAAGACGACAAGCAAAACTATCAAGTAACTTGAAAAGAACCAATAGGAAAAATCTAACATGTAAATCACAAAAGAAATAACAATCTATAATGAGCGAATGGATAATTGGGATGCTACAAATACGGAAAACAGTCTCTAAAAGGACGAGCAAAACGACTACAAGGTGAAATTGGCCAAATCTTGACGAGTGTAATGCAGTCCACAATCTTTCCGTCAGAAGTAAAGGTACGATGAGACTGTCATTTATGTGTCAACGCTTGTCGCCATATACACAGGGAGACACATAAAACAGGAACTTTTGAAAAACCCAATTTGAAAAACAGAAACAGTTCAACAACAAACAAAATTTCTTTGACAGCAATTGAACCACTACAACTTGCCTTTTGAGTAGACAGTAATCCTAATTATCAATGTTTGATAATTACATCCCACAGATAACGTCCTGCTCGCATGCATTTTTCCAGTCTGTTGTGGAGGTTCTTCGTTGATTGTTGAAGCACCTCAGCTGGGATACCCCGAATTTCGTTTTGAATTGAATAGAGAATTCTAGACAAATTCGTGGTACCCCAGCTGAGATGCTGCAGCAATCAACGAGGAGCCTCCAGAGCACATTGGAAGAACGCATGTGTAGAGGAGGCGTCTTCTTCAGGACGTAACTTTCAAAAATTGATGATTTGGACTACTGTCTCTAAAAAGCAAGTTGCAGTGATTCAATCGTTGTCAATAAATTATTTTTGTCGAACTTTTCCTAGTTAATTGGGTTCTTCAGAGGTTGCCATTTACCTGCGTCACCCTGTATAAGGGCAGGTAAATATCACACCCATGCCTCTACAGCCACCTCTCTGCTCCCCGCTCTTGTATACGTGTGCATCTCGTGGCCTGTGCTGTCACCGCAGCCCCAGCAGACTATGCTTTTCTTTGTATTAACCTGAGAACGGTCATTGTCGACATGTGTGTACAATGTAGTTCTTCCATTAACACTGTCACTGTCGCTTACACAGATCATGTCAATGCACCAATTGAGCAGTGACTGAGAACAGGTTAAAAACCTTCAGTGATATTTGATGTCTCTGAAATACGCGGAAAAATGGTTCGTCTGATCGCCCCAGCAGTAGTAGAGGTGTGTTCGCACGCACTGCAGTGCAGGGAAGTGTAACACTTCGAACAAAGTTACAACTTTTTATTCAGACGTCCAATCATGCTGCTCCCCACACAAAGACGCTATGTTCACTTATGCATGCAATTATGATGCACTGCACAAGAGTGCGCTGATTAGCTTGTGTGACTGTACTACGCACGCACGCACGCACACATCTCCTCTCCAACCGAGGACTGCGACACACCTATTATTAATTCACCCTGGTGAATGCGCTACAATGGAATTGATTTCTCTGATTCATTATCATACTCTTCCAAATGTAGTTATCTGTTGTTCTTTTAAAGTAGAAAATTGCTCAAGTGTCCCAATGCTGCTGAATAACACGTTGTCACTTCATCTTGCTAGGTAGCACTGGGATCACCGCCCTCGTGAGAAAATACTCAAATCTCTTGAGATAATACTGCCCAAACCATTCACACCACACCTGCTAGAGCACAGCGTAATATTTCCACGAGCAGAATAAGTTAACCGCGCCTAATTTCAAGATATAAAGGAAGAGGTCATGTTCCGTCTTAAGGGCGGTAAGAATGAGTTACTATTCTTCTCAGAGGTCACTACGATATTAGTAAGTAATTTGTTAATGATCCACTCGTAGCAGTACATGTCCCACTGTCCCCCATGAAAACGATAGGCATTTTTGAGACCCCTCTCAGGTACCTACGCTGCTCAGAGGCGGAAGGCAAGACTTAAGGGCCACACACAAGAGACGACAAGGACTTCCTCCCAACTACAGGGTGCTTATTAAGGGGCGCCCTATGTCACAGATGAACACTTGGAATGAGCTTCCATGAACGTGGTTATATTTTACATATTTAAGTCAGTACTATATGTAAATGGTAAACCTCATAAATGACCAATTCATCTTAATTATCCACCTCACAAACTTAGCACCCTTTATGCAACACCCTGCAGTTCAGGGAGCTACACTAAACACACACAGAGAGTCACACAAGGTGTTCAGTGGACTACACACATACTCGTACATAAATAAAGTCACACATGACGGAACAGTACACTACACATAAACAAAGCAATGTCAACACTAGAGTGCACAATGCTCTACACACCTTGAAGCGCAGTTGTGAGTGCTGAACTATAGAGGGAGAATCAGTTGCAGCGACTGCAGACACGTTCTCAGAACTGTACAAAACTTGGTGCTCTTCCGATGCTACCTTGTTTTTTTTCTTCTTCTTCCTACCACGTTTTTTGCCCACGTATGGCAGTACCGCGGGGGTAGAGGTGAGGGCGGGGGTGGCAGAGGGGGGCTCTGCTGCACTCACCAGCGAGGGGACGCACCCTGCACAGCCACGAGCAGCATTTCAGACAGGAACATCATTAAAAAATTTAGATGGGGTCTTGCAAAAGCGTGGCACTACTACTTAACCATTCGTTATGTGGTGACTGAACATTGTAAAATCTGTGTCATCAAAGTTCAGAGCAATCAACTCTCATCCATTTATTGTAGCTCAGTTATACAATATCAAAAAATACTTTACAATCAATCACAGGGGGACAACACTCTCTGGACACACCGTGCCATATTGAGCTGAGCTTGAGCCAAGAACAAACACATCAAACATAAAACCATCCCAAATATAAAACAAATGCCATGATCCTTGAATATTGAACCCGCATATTTTACTTGAATATAATGTATATATAGAGGGAAAAAAATATTGACTAAAAGAGCTGTGCTATTAACCCTCTAGCTACAGCAGGCAGGCAAAACAGGAGCGGCAGAGCAAGTGCCACACTTCAAGCAAACAGCTTCGGCATTTTCTCATTTCACTTTCAGATGCCTCAGTTCTATATTCTTGACATCCCTCTTTGTACTGATGACTTTGAACTTTTATCCCTCCTGAAATGGGAGCTTTGCTGCACGATTAAGTCTTTCCTGTCTAGGAACACACCAACATACAATTCATGATCCATGTCTAGCAGATACCAATACTCCATTTTTTGATAGTCCAATACACATAAGTAATTGTCTAACACACACCAATACCACAACATGAATCGCCTAAGTTCCTTTTTCCTCGAGCTTGTATTAAATATATACGTAGAAAATAACACTAATATTATCAGACTCCAAAGACGCCCAACTGACCTGCAGTGGGTGCCCCAATTTGCTGGCGGAAGAGCGCCTGTTGAGACTGGAGATACTCGCGGATGAAATCGTTCTCCAAGTTGGCCTCCTCGTGTAACTGCACAGAGAAGCAGGTTGGTGAGAGTGAGCAATGCATGTGGGCTGCTGCTGGTCAAAACTTTACTGAAGTGGCTATGAGACCTTTGAAGGAATGAAAAAAAAAAGTAAGATCATTGTGAAAAATTGTAGATATTATGTAAACAGACTCCAAAATTAGAAAGTAATGATTATCAAATTGAACCTATGATTAAATCATAATGAAGTATTATTGGAAAAAGAGTAGAACTGATCTGTTAAAATAATTAACATATACAACTATCTCAAGTTGCTAAATACGTAGTAGAGTTTTCAATTCAATAGGATATATTTCAAAATACAATAACAATTTACGAACCATGCAAGAAAACAGACATCAAAATCTGGGTTTCATCACTTTTTTTAAAATAGGGGCAAATACAAAGCAAGTGACTACACAAGTAACCTAGAACAGCTTGTCACAGCAAGCACTGTAGCAGGTAGCACCTAAGACAACTCTGAGAAGCAGAAGAGCCCTGATGTGCAGCAGAGAATAATTATTTGAGGCACAGCTGGCAGAGCACAAGATACTCTTAGCATTTTGATTTGCCCGTGGGTCACAAATGTGAGGTTGTGTCCTTACCAAGAGGCACGAGATAAAATAAGAACTGCCATTGTGTAATTTAAAGAAGAAGGCACACTCACCCAAGGATTGGGGACTTCAACACTGCGGGTCTCGCTTTCAGGCTTTCTCGTGTTGGCCTCGCGCTCATCTAACAGGTACTGCAACAAAAGAAAAATGCTAATTAGAAGAAGACCAATGTTATTAATACACAAGAAACTAATAGACCTGCAACAATTCCACTGCTATGATGACACATACCTCTCCTGAAAGACAATTAAAATTAATGCAACTTTGCAATATCAAATTCAAAGGCAATAAAAACAGGTACAGAAGTTCTTTACCTATGAACAAATTTCAAATGGGATGTACACCTTAAACTATAAGAGCAGCAGCACTGTGCACACAACCCAAACACTCCAGCCCAGAGGCTGTCAGAGATGTACAAATGTAAGGAGAGCCTGTAATGGACAACAGCCATCCAAGATGGAATGTTTGTTCAACACAATGCAGATAGGAGAGTAAATACAAGCTCTGCAACCAAACTCATAATAACTGCATGGCTCAAATTCAAGACCAGTTTACTATTTTGAGCTTTGCAAGAATATGTAATACTTGATGAAACACTTGAAATGACATGAGATACATAAGAAGAATAAACTTGCAGTCCAAACTAGCTTAAGTGGAAAATAGTAAGAAATGAGATAGAGCAGACAAAGTAGGCTTCCATTGTAAGCCAACAGAGTCCATTTCAGGTTTTATACAGACTAAATATTTCATTTAAACTTACTGAGAGCTGTCAAGCATTAATCAAACGACATGCTGTGACTCATCACAACGACAGAGAGGAAATAAGCAGTTGAACGAGATATAACAAAAGACCAATGAAACATTACTAACAACTGTCCATAAAAAAGATACAGAGCACATTTTTTCCTGCCTCCCCCCGAGGTGCCCTAGCACACGCACGAGCCCAGCTGTCTGTGGCAGGTGCCGCGCCGCACACCTGTGACAGAACTACACTAGGCCGGCACTACGCGATACGGTCACCACACGTCCTCGTGTCAGGTACTTTTCATCTGACTACCCTAACCACGCATATCCCCCTTACAACTGATGGGGGCAAAATCAAGCCGTAGCGGAAGTACTTTTCCGGAGATTATGTAGGTCAGTAGTGATACTGGACTGCTCAACAGGGTCTGCGTACACGTGCAGGAATAATACTCTCAGGAACAGTTCTTATATTCGTCCTCATGCTCCATGTAAGGCAGTCAATATGTGTGTAGGCATAGATTCAATTTGAAAAACTAGACATTCAGCACCGAGAGACCTCGATACGTCCGTACAGCAAGTCGGTCGGTAAGCAACAGAGCCCCCAATTATAACGGGCACCCCCCACTTGAGCGCCAAATTTAGAGCAGCTCGAAAACCAATTAGAGGAGACTGATATTCGCGTTTGGGCCAATCGATCTCGGGTATACCAGAGCAACACGTCATTGAGCAAAAAAAGCCTGCCATCAATTTAGCAGCACAAGCACCCGACAGTAGTTTCACTCCATACGGACGACATACTATGTTGTGCATAGTGAGGTTCACCAAGTGCAACCAAAACTGTACGCACGAACACACACTCACCGCGCGTAATCTCTCCAACAATTCCCTCTTGTTTCCATATTTGTTGAGTCCTCTTGCTTCAAGTTCTGCTTTCAGTTCCAGTACTTTGAGATCAGTGATAAGTTTTCCTCCCGCAACAGCCAAGTTATGGCCAGAATCTTCCATGATTGAACAGAAAGTGGAGAGGGCAGCTAGCGATACACCTCTGCCGCCATTGCTGAATGAGAACTGGCAGCGCCGCGCCAGTGAACTCGTTCACCACCACCACCAATATTCGTCACCACCATAAACACCATTGTGCACTACGTACGACCAGTTCCTTGGTTCCCTAAAATAAAATCAGTAACTGCCCCTTATTTCACGGCGTGAGAACAAATATCACAGCCTCGAAAAATAACACTAATTGGTAGGGCTAATCGAACAAACAATATTGTTAACGTTCGTGCCATGAAGAACTAACTTCGTTCCTAGAAAAATTCTCAGGCTACACGAATTGAGTCAACCGGCACTGCGACTTCTGCACGCAGTGCCTAAACCACGGACAATGGAGGATTCGACTTGATGCCTGAGTGTCATTTCTGATATTTCTAGTCATGTTCAACGATCAGGAGAGCATCAAAAGGTACAGTGATGTATAAAAAACGCAACGAAAGCTTAAAGAAGGTAACATACAATTAAGTCGAACTAGGAGATTTATGTACATCAGGCGTACAGCGTCTTGCCAGGTGATAATATCATTCTGACCGATTGGAAGTATGAATTCATTCATCGAAGCCAGACGTCTTTTGTTAGGAAGTTTAGTGAGAAGTCAGTAACCACACGCATCAGCATCACCACGGCTGTTTCATCGAGTATGCCATTTCTGACGCCATTAACTGGAGCACAATAATATACGTTTCATGTGCCATCATCACGCTTCAAGTTCCACCGAAATGCAAGTTGATACCTTGCATAGCTTGCACACATGATTGAACATGCAGAGCAAAAAAGCAGGAATCAAAACCCACCACTAGGCAATGAACCTGTTTCATTTTATGCGTCTTAGGAACCCTCAATGGATCAAAACAACAACACCGTCCTGTTTCACCAGGCTGCTGCTAGTTTTTCGTGAAAAGCTAATTAGTTGCAGTCATGGTTTAAAGCTCCCTAGCTACATGAAATGGGATTCGAAGGTAAGGAAAAGGCGAGTCCGCTTAGTATGGACTACAAAAAACGGCGAATCTATACACTTGGCGTGTTCTCGAACAGGATCACAAGCGTACAGAAATAACAGGTTAAGAATAAAGAGGAAGAAAAGATACAGGAAGGGCAGGGGAAAAGGTGTGGAAATTAAAAGAAGCAAAGTGGGCACGAAAGACATAAGTCCCGAGGGCTAGCTAAAGCCGAGGTAATTAACTGGATCCCCATGGGGACTTCAGTGCCCGTAACATAGGACATAGACACTAACACTATAAGTTATGGCTTACCCTATGCTGCCTGAGAGACGTGCAAAACTCTATACCGCCTCATTGCGGATGTGAAGTTACACCCGAAATGGTTCATGCTTCTGTATTTTTCCTGAATACAATTGAATAAATCCTTCAATGGGCTACTTTTCTTTCCAATGCTCGTAAACCAAAAGTCTCGATGGTGTTCTCGAATGGAACAGGCTAAAAGTTTCTGAAAATATTTTTTTAAATAAAGAGTAATACCAGTCAATGAACCATGTTCGTATTCATTTGTACTCATCTCAATAACCTGTTGCGAAATGCTTATTTTGATAATTGCCTCCAGACGTTTTCAGCAGTTCACTACAAATTTATTGCAGACATCAACAAAAAATCTTAGACCCCTCATTTTTTACAATTTCCTCCCGTTTAAGATAATCGAGATTTCTAGCATCATGATTTTATAAGCAGTCCCCGACCCCCTCCTCCACAAATTTTCGATCGGATTGAGAACTGGACTTTGGCTTAGCCGCTGGAAAACATTAACTTCATTATCTTCAACCATTTCTTAAGATTTTAAAGTAAGCGTGAGGTCATTATCAAGCTTGAAAGACTACATCGGAACCCATATCAAGAGCTTCGGTAGACCGTTTCAAATTTTCAATAAGAATGTTGACATACTGGTCTTGTTTCATGATTCAATGTTGTTTCAATGTTCCTAGTTCAATTGACCAAGAAACATCCCCAAAACATACGACTCCCACCACCATGGCACACAGTTGGAACTGCTTTTCTGTCCGAACGCCTCACCTGTTCTTCTGACAAAAGAAACTTCTCTGGGACCGAAAAGTTCCAACTCTGTTTCAACTGACCAAAGAATCGGTGACTAGAATCCGGTTTCTTCATCAACATATTCTGTGGCAAAAGATAATATTGCTGTAACGTGTCTATCCGTTAAAAGAGACGTTTTCCTGGGTCAGCATGCTTTTAGTCCTTATTAAGTGTTTTTGTGGTGTTACTCGAAATTTGGATTCCCTTCATACTGAGATCCTGCAAGAACACTTAGCCTGTGATCTTCGGGTTTGTTTTTATTCACTCCTCGCATTACTTGTCTTGCCGATCGAGGCGAGAGCTTCTCCTTTCTTCCTCGTCATGTTAGGTTCTGGATGGTATTTAACTTTTTGGTCATTCTGAATATTACTTTGAACAGTTGAGACAGGGACTTCAAATTACTTCGGAATTGATTTGTAGCCATTGTTGTTGTCGTTTGCATCTACAATTTTCCGTCTCAACTCGATACTTGTGTTATGTTTGTGTTTTGATTGTAAACGAGACTTCTAGAAACCGCTGTCTCAGAATACATGTTTCATTTCCTTGTGTATCTTCTCCACGGTAATTGACACTGGCTTTCACAACGCGAGTGCGGAGCTACCGTGGCAACGCTAGTTAACGTCGTGCTAGAGTGTCAATGTAGAACCTTATCATCGATATTTTACTCCGTGTATCAAGTAGCATGTCTAGCTGTATGTTCTTAATCTAATGGTCTATCTTCCAATGCGACTTTCGATTCTTTTTCATGTATGACGAAGTATTTCAGCAAATTTGTGTCACATCGTAAAGATTTGTATTTATGATTTAAGCGTTGCAGATTTTTGAGCACATAGCAGTGGGCGAGGGCGATTGGCTACCAAATTAGAAATCATAGTTTAAAGTGTTAATATCATTTGCACTTTCATTGGGCCACTGAATTCTTGTATAGTTATTGTAAACTGATTAACCATATCTTGAGTTACGTATGCCACATATTCTAAGAATAATTGATTCTTTCTTTCTCTCTAACAGCATAAGTTTACACAGGACAACTTTGAACTCGTATCACACCGTTAATATGCATCTCGCAAGAAATAGACAGTGCAAATCATTCTCCCGTACTACAACTCTAATTTAAATTATAAATGTCTCATTCTACACAATTCATAACAATTTGAACTATCTTACGTATCAGAAAATCAAGGTTGTCAGTTCAAAATTCAAAACTGCACGTTTTAAGCTGAAAGAGATATGCCTAAAAAATTACGGGATCATTTTGGTTAATTTTAACTTCTGGTACGCATCTCCAAATTAAGATTCACAATTAGAAGTTTCAATTCGACTTCCACACTTAATTTTAAGGCTGTTGTCTCGCTGTTTGAAAACTCGATTGTACCATGCTTTACATGGGAATGATTTCGGAATAAACGATTTTTCTTTCTTTCTTTCTGCCCCATGCTGCCTGCGCCGCGGCTTAAGTTGAAATGAGGTTGTTCACGGATACGAATGTTTAAATTAACTAATAAGAATACACCAAAATCCCCAAAAATATTTGCATTATCAAATGAATTCACTTCTCAATCCAATAAAATTCTTTTGCTACATTATAGGCGTTTTACAGCACGTAATTAAGATGGTAAATATAAATATGAACATGATCCATCTCCTACTATTGTGCATCGTTTCTTTAAAATGAGATTTCGAAAATTCTCATTTTGCGTTCCATTCCAGAACACCTTCGAAACTTGGGATACAAGCATTGCTAAGAAAAGTAGCCTTCAGAAGGATTCATTCAAATATATTCAAGAAGAATACAAGGGTATGAATAAGCTCAGGCGCAACTGTGCATAGAAAGACCGCTTATTTCCTGTCGAGAGCAAAAATCAGCCCTATCGCCAACATAAATGGGTCGTTAAGGGGATAAAATGAACGGTTTGGAGGGAGCTGGTGCAACACACAACATCAAGGGAGAAGCCAAAGGTAGCTGAAGTGAGAAGTGCTATCACTGCACACAGGCTTGAGTGCAGCAAGTGGAGCGCGTCCAGATAGGCCACACCTGGACACACAATTGAGCCTCGTAATATTGTACACGAATATAGGCCCGTTAAATACGGAGCACATTTGAAAACGCTCCAGTGCGTGAAGTATGTGTGTGAGAAGGAAGAAATGGACTTTATTGGAAAGAGCAAGGTCTAAAATTTGAGTGGGTATCATACGAAAACGAACATGAGGCCCAGCTCTAGAGCTTCCATTTCATTCATGGTATATTAGCCCCAACAAAAATGCCACAATTAACACGTTGACTCTGAAGTGGGTCATATATGGTACACGCGATCATTTAACCTAATCTATTGTAACCAAAGCACTATCGTGTATAAATACAAATTTTTGAGTTTTCTTCAAATTTGTGTCCATCAATCGAATAAGCTAGTTCTGATTAGAAAGAAAATTAATAGAGTAACCAAATTTGTGAAACCAAAATCCTTCATTTTTAAATTCACAGTAGCGATATTTGTCGGCATGTAATTTTACCTGTGTGGAGAATCGGAGTCAACGTGTTAACACTCGAACGGAGAAAATTTGTCTAGGAAGAAATTATGGAACACGGATCCGTGATCGAAATAATTCATCAGTTTCGAAAAAGGTGAGGAAAACGACCGCCTAAAAGAACAGTTCAAACCAATTACGCTACGTTCAATGATCATGACACAGTACATAATTTAGATAACAGAAATTCAGGCGAATCAAAAACAGATACTACAGAGTCAAACACTAACATGGAAATGATTCTAACTAATAATGATGAAACGAAATCAGTAAAAAAAATTCTGCTGAAACAATTACTTTCAGTACTTTGCAGAATATATGTCAACTTTTTTGTTGGTATTGATAAATATATCGAGTCTGGTAGTGGTCATGTCGAAATGATTAAAACAAAATTTTAGATAGAATAAAACAAAATTTTAGGTCTTATTCTTTACAATACAATCCATTTCAGTCTTCTAGCAATAATAGTTTGGAAACTGAAGTTTTATAAATGAGCTAGTTTTTGTGGAGACTGTAGACCACACAAAACTGGGAGCTTGGTCACAGAGGCGACGCTGTACTGCAGCGCTGCTCTCCAGCCTCTAGCAAGACCTCTGGACTGAGCATATTAAAGCATGCACTCATGTTGAGCGCGTCTGCTTCACCATTTTGAAACGCGCTAATGCAGCGAATATTATAATAACAGTACGCGTGACCTGTCAAAAAGGCGGGATTTACTCTATTCTCGAGAGAGTATTTCCCAGTAAAGCATGTAATGGGTCTCAAATGTTCCAAACCTTTTCCCCTGAAATGGAATATGTTAACACCCATAACCAAACTATGTTAACGAAAAACTCTCATTCCGTACTCTATCAAACAAAACATTTCATGTCCTTCAGATTCGATTCTAATGGATGCGCTTCTTTGGCAGGCCAACTATTAACTTTACTGCTAACACTTGCCTCATTATAACAGCTTCTACCTGCTTTGGGTGAGAAACTTATCAAGTTCTTTCCATGCCTTTTCTTTCAGCATTTGGACTGCTTTATTTAGGTAATCGAATCTCTAATCTCATTCGCTGTTTTTTTTAAAAGGAATGAAATTCAAAAGCAGGTAACTATGGCACAAACTACTACACATTTTGAGTACTTTCACAAGCCTTCTAGTCTATAATGATGGCTCATTATCTTGCTGCAATACCAATGTCCCTTTCTTACCAACATTCACTCAAGGAACAAGACAGTAAATTGAAATATTTTTCACTCTAGGTTAAGTTGGTTTTCACACAAACGAAAATGTCACAAAATTCATACTCATTCATGAGTCGAGTCAATTCTGTTCAAAGTACCTCATTTCTCCTCATATGCCAATGCTTAAAAGGTTTCATGATTTTATAACCTAATTTAAAACTTGAATAGACCTGATTTCTGCCTTGAACAACCTTGTCTCATTTTCCTTTACAGAGCAATGAGTGCAAGTAGGTAGCTTGAATTTCCTAGAGTGGACTCGCATTCCTAACAGAGGTTGATAATCACAGTTGATAACTTTTAGCTAGCTAGCCACTAAGTATTGAGAACAGCCAGCAGAGACACTGTATTCATGTAAGACAATTGCTTTTAATCATAACACTATCACAATTCACTTCCCACCTCTCTCTCATTTGTTAAAATAACTAAGCCATGTCCGTAGAGCACTCCTCAGGTAGACACCTGCAGACAAGGCAGTAGTGCAGTGAGAGTGTCGAACCAAATATGGAAATTGTGAAACAGTCTACATGCAGTCTCCACCACTGCTCATGATTTACACGAGTGCCACACATCTCAAACACCACTTGTAGCAGAAAAACCCATCACAAGAACTAAATGCGATGCACAGCTAAATTTAATAGGCTTTCAAAAATTGTTTATGCACATAGTTGCACTGGTTCGAGTGAGCTAAGATCACAGGAAGCTCTCAAGACCTGTAGATCAAGATCTACATCACCTGCTATAGCTCTGCAGCTAACAAGAGCACTTCTGCTCATGAGCAACCCTATCTTTTTTTGTCCTATAGGACTGCTTTAGGGTCATACAAAATAAGCTAATTGTGCAGGGAAAAATAAATAAATTCCAAGAAGTTCTACAATTATCTTTGGAAAATAGAACTAAATGCATCCACTTCAACCCTTCTGGATGAATCTCAGTTCTGCCTTTGGGGCCTTGACCAAGTCCTTGGAGTAGAGCATCTTGAGAGGTACAGTATCACCTTAGACCTCAATAGTTTCATTCCATGTTTTATTCATATTTTTGCAAATGTGTGGAGTTATTGAAAGTGAAACTTTTTATTTTACTTCCCTCTCCTTTCAAGCTCCCTTGTGTTTATCACTTATGATTACATTGGCTTAGATGTAAACAGACCTATGCTATGTAGCTTAGATCAGCACAATTTGTGCTGATGGTGCAGTTATAGCTTGCAGGCAAGCAAGCCTCGACAACTACAACAGTTTGTCTTACGTTCACTCAATTAACCCTTGAACCGCATGCATTGATCTTCAGGATAAAGAAAATACTTAGTGCTCAATTCTGCATTATAATAAGCCAGTAAACCCATAGATCAAATTAGATTGAAAAATTTTCCATTTAATTAACTAAATTGCTAGTTGTATCATATATGCCACAAGGTAAGACTTCCGGTGCATTCCATCAAATTGTTAGTTTGTATTATTTATGGTACACAGTGCATTTAATGGTTAACTTCATTGCTTAAAGACCTGAGAGGTGCAATTATCATACCTCCAAGTGCCTGAGTAACTCAAGTCTCTACTGAAAACATCGACTTCTAAATCATTACCAAATATTCTCAAACAAAGAGAAGCTCCCATCACATATCCCAGAATTTCTTTTCACAAATATATCCGTCAGAATAATGTAAACAGAGGCATTAATTTCAGCTGAGTAATAATGCTAACTATTTCAACAGACTTTCTGGTATATTAGTTTAAGAAATATAACATATACAGATACAAAGATTATAAGATACATGTACTTGTATATTTTACACACTTCAATAGGTAATATGTACATATAGGTATATGACTGAAAAAATTTCCATCATGTAAGAGATTAAATTATTATTATTACCACCAGGACACACACCCCAATAAAAAAGTCTGGATTAACTGTGGTTTATTTTTTAAATGAATGGATTTTTTCAATGAACTTCTTCTCTGTGTATCCTTTGAAGCCAATTATTAATAAACAAATTATGTTAACCAAAATACTGTCATATATTCTATTAAATATGAGATTTAGCTTCTATCAGAGAACATCAATTTACTAGTAAACATGTTCTGCCAAAAATGACAGGACAAATAATATTAAATTCTTGAGATGCCCACTCATTTACAGCAACTCAGACAGGAAACATTTCCAGTATCACTGATACAGACTGCCTTATCTGACTCTTACTATTTGTTTAGGAATACAGACTCCAGAATTTTCCCTTATCTAAATAGTTAAACATGACAGAGCAATGGACCAAAAAAACAAGCAACAGCTGTGCATTAGTATATGGTGGATGATACAATATTCAGTATTCTATGTATGACACTGCCACATATCAGCATTGCTTGCAGTAATGTTCTCTATTGTGGCTCCTAAGAAGTGTTACAGACAAAAAAATATACATGTGAATACACTACATATTATTAGAATAAAGAGGATTTTAATTAGTTAATTATCTTAGGGCTCCCTAGCCACATAGAAGTAATCTCAAAGAATAAAAAGACAGGACTATTTAGCATGGACTGTAGGGAACATGGAATTTATGCCCAGATGTGCTCCTACATAAGATTCCCTATGTGTTGAAATGGCAAGTCACAAAAGAAGAGGAAGATAGAATAAAGAATGATGAGCAACAAAAGGCATGAAAATAATGAAAAGGAAAGTGGGCATGAAAGATAGAAGTCCTAAAAGTTTAGCTAAAGCTGAGATTACCGAACAGTGTCCCCCTGGGAATGCTAGTCCCCACAGCATAGGATAAAGAAACCTATGTAACCTAACACTATTGCGTATGGTTTATCCTATGCCCCCTCATGGGCGTAAGAGGTGAAAATAAATGATAAATTTTGCTCTAGTTGAGCACACAAAGTTAATACAAAGCTTAAAAGTCTCTGCACTCAATTTTTTAAACAGAACTGCATCAAAACTGTTCTGAAAATTGCACAACACTGTTTCATTAGTGCTAGAATTAACAAAATAAACAATTTTTTCACATCACAAACAAGAATGTTACTTTACACTACTATTGAATGAATTTTGTAGTTAATATAAAAGCCAAAAATCAACTATGAGATTTAGGTTAGGCTTTTAGGCAATTAAAAGGTTTGGGTTATTATTGAAACTGCGCCTTTTGTTTTATACACCATTTTCTATTATTGTGACCATGTCTGTCTTCACATAGCAGGTAATTTAGCAATGTGCCTTTTGATTTAAGTTCTTATAAATTACCTTGAATTAAATGAGATTGCGAGTCTATTAAATAAGAGTCCATAGAATTGAATGCACTCCATTATTGTATTTTTGAGAGATTTTGAGTGCCCTCGTCTTGATGATTATGTTCCATATTAACATAATCAAGCCTTGGTTTTTTTCATTCTGAGACAAATAGCACAGATGTCTATAACCACCCAAATTTAACAGTGCACAAAAACTGAGGCACATGAAGAGACGTCAATGCTACGTATTATTACATATGATCAATCATATGAAATCATGGTAGCGTTCATTTCATGTAAATTCAACATGACGTCTATAGCCATCTGCAAACATGAATGTGTTAATAGAACACAATGCAAGCCCTGCGGAAATAAGGGCCCTTTTTACATGTTCTGACAAACATTATTCTACATATCATGTAAGGTCATATTAATGAAACAAATTCATCCTAACCTAACAATGCAACCTCACAGACTTGGAAAGGAGCACAAGAGCTGAAAATGTTGTACAACAAAAACTTGAGTTTTCCTTGTCACAAACCTTCAAAAATAGGTATCTACTGGACAGAAAAAAATTCTACACAATAACACTAAAATGAAGGCTTCAAGATGAACAAAATTCTCTCCATCAGTGGCAATAAAGTATATATAAATCAAATCTTATCCAATGACACTAAAATGGTGGCTGTACCATAATCTGACCCCAACTCGTACTTTTGCACATTAATAACAATTAGCAGGACCTGTGAAAATTTTGTGGAAATTTAGATAAACAAACTTTAGATAAACCAGCCAATGAGAAGTGGTCCTCTTAAGTGTTGGACAGAGGTTAAAGGTTCAGGGCAGAGATAGTCCAGTCTTTGAAGCAATTTTCTTCTTGATGATGCAAGTAGTTAGAACTCTATTAGGGAAACTGAATATGTGCCATGAAGAACGGCTTTTTATAGCAAAACATGCAACCCGTACACAGGATACAAGACCTGAAATTTCACTTATAAAGTGGCAAAGCGTGACAGAATAATAGGTACAAGCATATTAATATATAGACAATAAAAATGTTCTTTTACAACAGCAAAACTTGCGGAAATTTCACAGATGTATAAAATTAGTTGTTCATTGTGTATATATAGACATGTTTGTAGCAGGCAATGTCTAGGTCAACTATAAGAATGCTTGTGCATTGGAATGCAAGACGCTGCAGGCATTTCAAGCCTAGGCGTCAAATGGAGAGTAGTCAGAGAGAGGCAAAGCTAGAGTTCGGTTGGCCATCGGACGCAGGGGTCAGGCTAGAGACTATCATAGACCTGAGTTAAAGGAACCTATTAGAAGACATAATTTGTTCGAACTACGAGCTGTGATATAATAGCTAATCTCTATTAGAATACTGCGACAGTACACCTGGAGCAGCTCGTTTGAGTTGGTCAGACTGAGTTACTCTTATGCAAGTTGGCAGTCTGCCAATGTGCACGAGTTGGGGAAATGGAATTGAGTTAAATCAGTTTGATCCTAGTCGGATTAATTGCGTCTAATCTTCCAGCTTGTTTGCTCTCTGTTTACCAGGTTACTGCAAAGCTCATTTGAATGACTAGGTTGTTACTTGCTAGGAAATAACATTTTACTGGCCGATTTGCCAAGTTATGTTATTTTACCGTATTTCTCACCCAGCTAAAAATGCCCTATTGATTAATTTTAGATATTATACAAGATTCATTTTCCCCTCAGAGTATTGTGAGATCCATGCGCAACCTTACTGCTTGATCAAACGTGGCTACCAAGAAGCTAAATACGAATAAAACATCAAATTGCACTACTTGCAGAGGTCATTCATTTGTCATGTTTTACACATAATAGGTAAGAAAAATAACAATCAGTACAGCCCCATTCACTTCTGTTTTATTTTTACCAAGAAATGTGCTCAATGCATAACAAATTTCCAACTTCATTACTTAGAAATTGAAATTTTGTGAATTCAACTCGTATAATCTCAGCATCTTTTACTTTATTTGCAGACTTAAATCAACAGTCCTATAGCTGTCATAAAAATTCCATTTTTACTTATTGCCTCTTGATTGGTATCCAAGATACAATTGTACAATTATTTGAGTGAAGGAGAGCATGACAAACGTAGGTAGGTTGGTAGGAACAACATTATTAATGTATAAATCATCTGTTTTGCCGTTTATCAACTGAATTGCATTTCATCATGAGTGTGATGGTAGTCGTCCAACCCAGCATTCTAAAAGTTTTTAATAGGTTCAAAAGCATAGAAAAAGTTATATGGAAAGACATTCAAATGATTCACATATTAATAGAATGTAATATTGTAAGCCCTATAGAAATTAAGTTTTTTTTTCTCAGATTCCAATATCACTATTTTCAGGCTATATTCAGTTAAATTAACAAGACAAACCTTTCCTAACATAATATAATCCTAATGTTATCACTACCAGAAGAAAGCATAGCAGGAGATAGGTTGAACAATATCAAATAAATTTTGCAAACTTTTCATTGTTAGAATAGGTTTCCATCACCCACAAAAAAATTTATATCCAATGACTAAAACAAGGACAATATGAAGAATAAAAATCTCTACACAGCTAGCTGCAGTGAAGCAACCAAACAAAACAATAACACTTTTTCATTCCAATACCAAATTACTATATAGTGTAATTTTTACTCGTCAAAGAATTCAGATTTACTGACAAATTGCATGATATTATGCGTTCCATTATTATTTTCTAAGTAGCAACTAAAGTAAGTTGGGAAGTCCAGTGATCTGGACAGAAAATACTTCCAATGGCAAGAGATCACAACTGTAGTCTAAATCAGCAGCACACATAAATAAACCTGACATGCATAATAACTAATTGGATAAAAACAAATGAAGTATGTACAAAAAAGCAATGTAATTATGGTGGGACATTTAAATTGTCCAAAATATTCCATTGAAAAGAAATTTGGCAAACTACTGAGAACTTTAGATTTATGTGCATAATTAAAAAAAGATTCATGCATTCAAAAGTTTAAAAACACTAAAAATGTATCATTAGATGTATGAGTAGAGGAGAAAGTATTACATTTTGAAAACTTTGAGGCCTGGAGCAAGACCTCACAAGAAAGAAAAGAGAAGTATTTAATTCTAAAATTAGTTACATATATAGCATGTTACAATCAGCAAGTTTATAGCCTTAAAATTAAAATGTGGAAGTCTCAATGAAACTTCTAAAAGGGATCAGCAATGCTGCAGCCTTAAAATGATATTTGGAGGTTACTATGAAACTGTATTGTAATAATTTGTTCCTAAACAAAAAGTTAAGTATTCACCAAAAAATCATGTGGTCATTAAGCATACCTCTTAATACCATAATTACCACACAAAAATGGCCTTTTGCAACCTAGACTTTTCATGCATAGCAGACTAAAAAATGAAAAAACCTAAACTCGTTTCAAATTCTAGAATGTGAGATTAGGAATAGAGTGATATAATAAATTATCCAAATCTTTTTGAGACCACGGACTTGAATTTGTGATATGGTAGCTGATTGCTTACTGTGATATGTCGGTAGTTAAAAAATTTAATTATGGTACAAATATATAGAAGATTTTGTAAATCCTTAGCAGAGATCTAAAGTTACAAATGAAAGATAGACTACAAACCAAGAACTTTAAGAGTTGAATATCTGACTTTGTGATTGTATAGAATGAAATACTGATATCTTTTATAGTAAATTAAAATGATAATACGGTTACATCGTTTATTCCTTGCAAAATATTACAAAACATTGCTACAGCCTAATACTGGTACTATTACAGTAGATAACAATAGAATTGAAACATAAATGGTTATACCCATGAATGTAAAAAGCCCATACATAGAAAGTCTATATGAAGTGTAAGCAAGACTCTACCTTTAAGATAAAGAATTTTACCTTCACTCTAACATTATCAAATTAGTGACCTAAAAAGGAAATGTATGGAAATTTAAATAATTCCTCGTTTGTTGCAAATATGTTTAGAACAAGTGACGAACGTTTCACATACTTACTAGTTCAAAATGCCGAAAAACTTGTAGGAGACCGCGAAAAACTTGTTTCACAAACACTTAACACAGTTTTACCGGGCAAGAATGTTTATTGGTTTATTTTGTTAACAATAAGGTCAATATTTCACCTAAACTTCACCGTAATTGTCAGTCAAATATGTTTAAGAGCACAACACACGCACAATCTATCGACAACTTCACACCGGAATACTAAAACCTCACATAACAAAGTGTGCGATATTTCTTCTCTATGAGTACTTTAGGAGGAAAACGAGGCAGAAAATACGAACGTCGAAAGGTTAAACCTGAACTTAGAAGCAACATAGACGAACAATGTAAAAAATTGATTTAAATTTTAACTGTGTATTAAAATAAGGTCATAGTACTTTGTTACTATTTATAGAAATATAAAAAGCTTGACTTTTTTCGAGAATAATTTTGTTATATTAAGTAATTTGTATGAAATAACAAAACTTACACAGTTCATATAGCGAAACAAAATTATAAAAAATGAAAACTAACCATCCATGGTCAACTTATGAACGTCATCATCTTTGCATTTTTTAAAGTCTCTTTGAGCATCAGTTTCTCTCTCAGATTTCATTTCAATTCGACTTACATGCGCTTTCAACGATTCCAATAATTCGCTTTTATTTAAGTCTTAAATTTGTGCGTGAAACTAGATTTATACTTTGCCAACAGCCTTTTGTGGGCTCAATAGAGTAGTGGTAGCGTGATGGCCTCGTAACCGTTAGAATCCGGGTTCGAGTCTCGGCTTAGGGAAGCATTCTCACGTAACAAGGGAGTACTTCCCTCGGAAAAGGAAGTCTGAAGCACACATTCCTCACATTCCTCACCACGCCAGTAGTTGTAAGGCATTGAAAACCCAACGCTGAAACTTGTTGGAATTAATAAAGGTTCTTTCTTGCTAAAAATATCACCTACCTTGAGTAGGAAAAAATATGATTGCATCGATCGAAGAGTTAGTACATAGTTCTTATTGTTTGTTTTGTTTCCTATAATTTTAGGTAATAAATAATTTTAGGTAATAAATAATTTTAGGTAAAGTTATATAAGCGTTAGGCCCGGACATATTCCTTTCATTACAAACATTTATTTCCTTTGTTTTTAGCATTCAGAAGGGTTCTTTGCGGAAATGAATTTCTAGGTATCGTAAGTCTTGAATGTTTCAGTTACCAGGATATAAAGTGTTCCAATTACGAAACAGAAAAAAATTCAAGTCTTTACACAAACGAGGGAGTGCTTCTCTTGGAAAAGGAAATTGAAACCCCACATTCCTCACCACGCCAGTAGTTGTAAGGCATTGAGAACCCAAAGTAAAACGTGTTGGAATTAATAAAGGTTCAAGGTTCATTACGTCATTAATCAGCCATATCAAACAGCCCTCTGTGAGTGGCAGCACCAAGCCCTCTGTGAGCGGCAGTGAGGGTGAATGAAGGAACAACGTGAAGTATCTTCTTTATTGAGCTTCAGATCAGTTGTAAATCAACACTTCAACAAGGATTATTTTATGAACTTATTTTGCTTTTGCTAGCCGGTCCGGGAAATATGAATTTAGCTACTTACAGTGTTCAAAATAAATAAAAAACAAGATTATTGCAGTGAGACAGTAAGAATGTGGAATGAACAAGGTAACAGACGTAAATAAATGACGTTTTTACTTTGTTAACCTCATCCCCAAAGCACCAAAATCATAGTTATTGATCGCATTTCTTTCATATAGCTATGTAAATCTACACCAAACTGTTTCAGTTCCATTCTAATCGCAATTTACTAGTGTATAAACAGAAATATATTTACAGGTTAAACGTTCAGACAGCAAAAAGTACTCGCACACGAACCGGAGGCACCTCACCACTTCGGGCTGCATGAGGGAAAATTCCCTCGTTCATTTTCCCTCGTGTGACTCACAACTTGCCCAATGTTATTTGCCCCTTTTGGTGCCGCAGCATCACTGTGACTGCAGGCGCTGGAGACGTCGTAGAGGAAGCGCAGGAAGCCTTCAGCCTCCAGTACCTCCCTGGCCTCCAGCGGGTGCGAGCTGGGAGGCTCGCGGAGATGGAGCGGGTAATCCTTGAAACCGATTGAAATCTGCCGAAAATTCTCAGACGCCCAAAAAGTATGATTTTTTGATTAATAAAATAAAACAAATGGTTTTTCCAACAATGATTTATTCCGCATGGATGGAAATGATGCGGACATTTTTCATTCAATAAAGTGCCACAGATGAGATGGAACACATGTCAATTCCTAATTCAACTAACACGCTTTATTATACATCCGTAATTGAGAAGCTATGTAAGTGGGTAGCCTAATTAAGGTGTAGTATACTTTGAGGTGGAGCATCCTCAAGTGATCGAGAGGTTGAAGCACTAGGTGCACTGTAATTGTAATTATTTATCATTTCACAAAGAACGGAACACCTCCACAGAAGTGGCCGGAAATTGTGCACGTAGGGAGGGAGGAGGGGGGTGTGGAGCAGCGGCCACGCCCCTCCTGGAGGAGCCCCCGCTCACCTGACGCCTCTCTCGCCAGACAACAGGAAACTCACAAAAAAGTAGTCAGCACCATAAAATAAAACCCACGACAGATTCCTACACATAGCAGCTGCTGACAAGTTCAATCGGCGTCTGAGGAGAGCTATGCACGGCAGCGCAGGTCTCTCAGGACATATGATACGACCCGCTTCCCGAGGGAGACCTAAATTTTAATTGCACTTTTTAAATAATCCAAGATATTGCAAGCATCTCACGACATTCGACCGCGTACAGCCACGCTCTAATGGACGATCACGATAGAAACACTAAGTTATTACTATTATAATTATTTACAGGGTTTATCACTGCATCTGCACGAAGACTACACGCTTAGTAGCTGGTTCCATACGATCGCAATTGGATGAGGACTACATAAAGATATGAACGGTACGACGTCACTTCAGGTGCCCCTCACACAGACGGCACAGGGCCGGTAAATCTCGTTCACACGGAAGGCGGGCCAAGAAATTGACCAGCCAGCTTTTTTTCTAAAATACATGTACACTTGAGAAGCAAACGTACAGAGAGACACTGAAATGAGATCATTTGTGGTCAATATTTACATTCAACCCTATTACGTCATGTCTGAGGAAGCATGACACTTCACGAGGGAGGTTCCCATGAAGGATATGCAGGACAAGGCTGAAGGAAGGGGAGCCTGGTGAACGTTTAACTTCGAACCACGAGACACTAATGGTTACACGATCTCTTCATCATTTATCCTCAAATCAATTATGCTGTTATTGTTTTCTAATTTTTTTTAAGAAAAATTTAAGATGAAGGTTATAGAAGGATCATATTATTTCCATTGAAAGCAATTCGCAGGAGAAATACTCGCAAGTACATGAAAGTTATCTTTCCCGTTAGATTAATTAATGGCACAAAACTTGTAGTGTTAGACATGATAATACACCCTCCCCGCACACACCACTCGGCTGCCCACTGGCATTTCAAACAAGGTCTGCCAAAGACATGCAAGGTCTGCCAAAGACATGTTCAGCTATGGAAGGTCTTCCCTCCCCATTATAATACCCTATTTATTTATCATTAATAGCAATTACACCATTACATAGCGAGGGGACAGGCGCTACCCGATCTTAAGCAGTGGTCGGCAAAGATCCCTCTCACTTACAACCAAAACAAAGTAGAAATGTAACTAACTTCCACCAGGAGATTGCCAACGAGATCCCTAGCGTTTATACTTGAAAATCAGAAGAAACTCAAGAAAGCAACCGAACTCAAAACTGCATCCGGGAACAGCATTTGTAGCTACCTCTCGCTTCGACATATTAGTTCACTATTCTCACTATAGAGAAGTTCCTGAATCCTAGCTATACCTTGCGGGTCGCCAAGTCTCCAAGTTAACCAATAAAATAATCTCCATGTGCGCTCTTGTTTCGAGAAGACATCGCTGTGAAGGGTTCGCTACAGCGGCGCTTACTGAACACTCACCGTCCGATAATCTAGCAAATTGAAATATTCTACGCAGTATTCATTGATCTATCACCTTAAATAAGAATACTAAGAGCCACAATATGTTGATCCGTGCCATACCCTCACGACACTCTGCGTGCGGCACAGAGCACACAAAGAAATCACACGCACACAGAAACATCACACAGCACCCACACAAGCACAAGAAGTAGAGTACACAGAGACTGAGCAGTACAACACACGACCTCTGCTGCAGTGCCCCTCAGAGAGACACGCCGAGTCGTTGCGCACCAAAAGATGGCAGCGTAACGAGCGAAGCTGCCACCGCGCTCCCCACACTGCACCAGCGAGCGAGGTGCAGTGCCTCATGCGTCGGAGGCATTGGCGGAATGACGGGTTCAGTCCAGATGTGATAGCCCTCTGCCTGTGTGGTCTACGTACACTTTTTTCATATTCACAGTGAGCTGCTCTAGAACGCCAGATTATAAGGGCCGGCAAAAAGAACATGGCGAACAGATGCTTTGAAGCAAAATAGCAGCTTCATTAATAATATTTCTATACATTACCTCAGTGACAGTTTGCCACGTGAGCACGAGGGGAACAGTGTAGACCGGCCAGCGAGACAATACTCTTACAGGAACACCATTTAGCCACTTACATGTACATCTGATCACCAGGAATGGCCAGCATATACATCTATATACCAGTAGTTACGTAAACATATACCTGTGTACCAGAAGTTACGCACACGTGCATGCACAAGTACACATAAACATGCCAGAGTTTCACACGCCGGAAAACTAGAAGGTAAGTGCCTCCACAGGGCTCCGCACCGTCAACACACGACACATTTTTACGGCAGTGTTTTTTAATTACAGGTATTAATTTCATGCCCACTCAAGTCCAATTCTCAACTCAGGTAACAATTTCACACCCACTCAAGTCCGATTCTCAACTTAACACATAGGCAGTAAATTTACGTCGTTTTAAATCCTATTTTCACCTCGGGTAACAATTCCACGCACACTCTAGTTCAACTTTGTACACAATCAAAAATTGTAAGACTTTTCAAGTGACATTTTCAACTCTGGTTACAATTTCACGCCGACTACCATCATCACATCGCATCGCAGTGAGCGATTAGCTAGTATCATATATTAGAAGTCAAAGTCTGCAGTATCAAAGTGATGTACATATTTGACTACGGCTTTGTATTCTTATTGATTGGAAATGCAATTCAAAAAAAGGTGTGTTCCTTCCATTGAAAGGAATAATCTTCTCCCCTTATCAAACGACGCAAGTTTGTACAGTGAAGTTGTGAACCTCGCATTACACGTTAATATATGTTTTGTAAACACTCGAGAATACGATTCCATTGAAGTTTTAACGCACCATAACTCGAATTCAAAGTTCTGATATTTAACTTTGTATAATTCTCAAGAAGTGCAACTCTTTTTTCCTCATTTTGTAACCAATCTTTCCACTATAACTTTATTGCTGTATCAGATATGTACAAAGAATCACACGATATTTTTAATTCGCATTTGATTAACGTGCTAATCACTTCCCGTTGAACGATAGGCCAGTGAATTAAGCATCACAAGTATAGAAGTATCAACAGGACGTCCACACTTACTTCAAAGCTTGTAGTCTCACTCATTAAAAACTCGACCGGTTCCATGCTGTGTGTGCGACTGATTTTAGAGCATACGATTTTTCTTTCCTTTTTTTCTCAAGTCCATCTTTGGAGTCGCTGTCTACGCATCGTACCTAAGGCGTGACGCAACCGCACTGAGTGGAGGTGAGGGAGCGGGGGGCTGCCTGGGGGTGAGGGACATGCCCCTCCCCCCCCCCTGGGACCGGTATACAACTCCCATGCGTCCCTCACGTGGTACTCACGTGATGCACGTTTTGCTCGTGTGCAGCACATCATTTCTTACACGCGCTGCAAACTCTGCACGTCCCCATCAGGTGCACGTGCAGTACGTCTGGGTCACGTGCAGTATTCTGCTCGCGCCTTGCTCGTGCTGTGCTCGTGCCTTGCTCGTGCCTTGCTCGTGCTGTGCTCGTGCCTCGCTTATGCTGTGCTCGTGCCTCGATTGTGCTGTGCTCGTGCCTTGCTCGTGCTGTGCTCGTGCCTCGCTCATGCTGTGCTCGTGCCTCGCTCATGCCTCGCTTATACTGTGCTCGTGCCTCGCTCATACTGCGCTCGTGCCTCGCTCATGCCTTACTCGCGCCTCACTCGTTTTGCCCACGAGCCAGGGGCTGCGGAAATATAGCACGACCTCAGTCCTCTCAAACATCTCCAACGGAACCCTAGCGAAATCTTGGGCGAATCTAGGCCGTTGACAACGCAATACACGCGCTTCTTTATGTTATTTTTATAAGCACTGCGAGACAAACATGATGGTTCATGGCAAACCTTGCGCCAGCATTGGTGGAGAAAACAATTTCGGAATTTACTGCCCTGCCCTCAGCGCTTGAGCTCCCGTTTCCCTGCTGCAGTGAGGGGGTTTTCCCCCTAATATTGCTTTAAATTCAAGCTAAGATGGTCCTGATTCTACTACAGGAATTGAATTCAAGCTAAAAGAACGCAAGAATGTCTGCACTTCAAAAACACGACAACCACCCCTCACTAATATGTTGAAATGCTTACTTTTTTACAATGAGTTGACTATATCAAATTAGGCTTCACAAAACTGCTTGCTTTAACGAGATAGCAAAGTAGGTGTGCAAATGGAAAGAAGCAAAGTGGGCACGAAAGACATAAATCCTTAAAAATATGGAACTTAAAAAATAAGAATTTTTATAAAAAACATGGAACCAAAATTAATACCCCGACAGAAGAAACTTCACTAACACATTGACACGCCAGCTCCAGGTGTTCCAGCTGCTCCAAGTCCTGCTCCAGACCGCTCGCTCGGGCCACACAACTCGTACCCCCCGCCCCGCCCTCAGCGCACACCCGCGTCAGTAGTCGGTGGCGTCCGCCAGAGCCTCAGCGAACACAGGGTCCGGAGGGTGGGCTGGGCACCCACGACCGTTGTTCGGTGGTCGGAACTCGTGGAACCTTGGAAAAAAACTGCCCTTTATAGTCCTGCGAGTCTTAGAAAAGTGACATTAAGGAATTAAAAACGCTTGTCGAGTCAATGCATGAATTCTAAACGAGCTGCCCCTGCTAGAAAACGGCGTAGTTATTCTGACATTATTCAAGTTGGATGTGCAGGGCATCTATGGACACGGTCAATTTACGAGCCCTTCTTTCAGGGGAGGTCGACGACTCTTGTGGCATCACTTGCATCAGATTTTGCAGACGTCTAATAAGTTCAATAATTTTGTTCGTATTAGGAAATGATGATAAACGTAGAAAGCTCTAGACGTACGATCTTGCAGCTTGGGTCTCGACAATACGATAGTTGTTGAAGATTGAATTCAGAAAACACAATTTTCACGCAACAAGTTAAGCTTTAGTCCAATTCAGGGTAAGATCAAAGGGAAGGTGAAAAAATGTTACGTTCAATTTTCGCGACAAAAAAAAACATAACACATATGTGACAAATATTCTAGTGCTCGCAACACAAATTAATGATTATTCCAGGCGCCACGCCCCTGACACAGAGCAACGCTGCCCCCCGTCGGGCAGCGCTCTGACCTGCCTCCACCACGGCACGTCGGTACTGGGACTCCCCCCTNAGGTCATTAAGTGGAAGACTAGCACTCGTAGCTAGGATGTCTCCTGTGACGCCGTCTACTCCGCAGGATTCCGACTTAGAAAAGTTACTTCAAGAGGCTGTTCACCTTACTTGTTTACCCCCTCCCCCCCCTGAGCCCCTTAATTGCCCTCACAAGTCTGAGTGACTTGTGAGGGCAATCAAGTCGCTTACTCAACAAAGTTACCCTCACAAGTCGCTTACTCAACAAAGTTACCCTCACAAGTCGCTCACTCAACAAAGTTACCCTCACAAACCGGTTTTCGTAATAACATTAGCGAGGCGTTTACGCAACAGAAGCAGGATAATCAGCAATAGTTCCAGGCCGCAGCGATCAGCTGGTAGCTCAAGTTCAGCTAGGTGTTCGTAGGTGCCATGTGTGCTCTAATTAAACAAATTACGCTCAAGAATTTCACACAAGTTTTCACCCAACATTGCAACTTTTCCGAGCACACGTAAGTGGAGTTGGGATGAGCGTAAGTACATGTACACATCGACGGCTGGCCTGTGTGATAACTGTGTTCTCTATAGAAATTTACACTGAACGTTCATTATAACTGTGAAGTGACCACTGCGATTGCTACAATTTATTTGCTACTGTGATTTCTGTTATTCTATTGAGAATTTCATCGTTTACACCTATTTTATAGAGAAAAAATACGGTATTTGGTTTCTCATTTAACTCAGTGTATTTAAATGATAAATATCATGCGGAGGCACATACTTTTATTTTTCAAGTCATAAATTGATGAATATTTTTATTATTATTCTATGCAGACAATCACGTTGCATGATTTTGTAACAGTTAACAAATTTGATAGGCTCTTTACAGCATGCAGTGTTAATGGCTGAGTAAGCACAAGGTTTTTTTTTCAATTAAAGCAAAAGTAAGGTACCCCCACTGATGTCGGTAGCACTGATACGTTAACAAATGCTGGGGACACAGTTTCATGAAAGGATACCTTACTTTGCCTGGAAGATAATGATTTATGAATGGCATGAATGTTCGATTTTAACTATTTTACCCTCAATTTTGATTATACATATGAGCTATGAGAAGCAATGTTTTAAAAGATTGGCAAGTTTTTAACAAAAGGTATAAAATTTACAAACGCATACCAAGATCTCTTGCTGAACATCACAACAAGCTCAAAATTGTTTTCAGAAGTATTATGTAGAACCTCCCTCTCCTCTTTGTTCAATAGTGACAAGCATAATCTATGTAGCTTCACACTAGACAATGAACACCCACATCAAATTGTGTTATATATAATGTATTGAATCAGCTTCACACAAGCTGTAATTATGAAATCTAGTTTTGCTAAAATAATGTGTCTTCTTTCTCCGACGGCTGTAATTTATTAAAGCCATAATTTTGCCCCCGAAAAAACTTGATCGATTTTTCTACACCTTGCTTATCACGTGACTAGCTGCCACGATGTAAACATAGCCCGGCCCTGAAATTGGCCGTCGGTCAAAGTGCTTTGATCATACCGTCTTACGTAAGTTCTCGCTAAAATGTCTTTCATTATACCAAGGTAACGATCAACGTATGTTAAAGTAAATTGTTCACGCAAGTCCGACAACTTACGATATTTTTTATTATTTGTCCTCAGAGCTCCTTCTACAGTCCGGACGCGACAAAATTACCTTCATAAGATTATCAGGCAATAAAGTTACCCTAAAATAGCTCTCACCTGACAAAGTTACCCCTACAAGTGACCCAGGGCCCGACATCAATGACCCTGTGCAGCGGGGGCGACACTTCAGGGGTGACGTACACGGCGCTGCCGGCCCCCTCACCGCGGGTGATGAGCTGACCTCCCCTGCACACAGTGGCAACATTGTGCACGATGTTTCAAAGGAAAAAATATTTGAACTGAGCCAAAATTGGAGGAGAAAATGAGAAAAAATCGCTCATCTCCATCGGTTAATCCGCAGTTACAGAGAGCTGAAATACATTTCCTACCATCAAATAAGTTCAATGAGTCTACGCGTGAGATTTATTTGAGCAACCACGCTAGAGAAGAATCGCTGCGAGCGTTTTGGAGTGTGTGGGTGAAGTCTGATGACTTTGAGAGTGATTGTTACTCTCTTGTATCATTATTCTCTCCGCTGCAGAGGTGCTTGGGGTAGTGGGGGTCACTGAACACAGGAGGCAGTCATGCTAGGAATTCTTCCACTGATCTTACTCCTCTTCCTTTGCATCTACTCGGTGCTTGATTGGTGTCTGACGGCATGGTAGTTTTGGATAGCCCCAATCAAGAGGCTACGTGGCTCGTTCGTACTGCCACAGTTCATTTAATTCAAACCGAAGAGGTTCCACCTGCTCCACGAGGCTGCCATCAGACCAGCGTGGCTGTGCACCTAGTCAACAGCAAACCTAGTTATGCGCACAATATCTGAAGCCCCTATATTCCCTGCTCCCTTTTGCTGCGTTATTTAGCGTGACTTCACTCGTGACTTTAACAAAACAAAAAGGCCGGTCTCCGTAACTCCGTTCATAGCGGGCTCGTGGTGCGCAAGTTGGCGTTGCTGTCACAGGGCGTGCGTCACAACCGTGCCGTGCGAAATAGCCGTGGTGCCCCACTCTACGCCCTCACGTCCATCACAGCTCACAGAGAGGGTCAAGCAAGTCGAGTGGGTCAGAGCTCCCCAAGAGGGACATAAGGTCAAGTGCAACTGCCCAGTGCCATGAGTGCCTTCGCCCCACTCCAGAAACATAGGGAGGGGGACTCCAAACAGCTCGGCAGGTCACTAGTTCTTCCACTGGAAGAAGGCCAAGTCGCTGCTCACGGTCCAGGGGAGAGAACGGGCACATCTCTGAGGCGTGAGCTCTAAGAATCTTCGCACGAGGCAGTAATTTGCTAATCTCATGTGACCCTAATCATCTCAATACTTATGAGAAACAAAGCATAACTTTATTACTTCTGGAAACCTACCCAAATTATTACTTGAGGAAACTTACTTAAGAAGCTACGTCTTTCAGTGAATTCATGTCGATTATTTGGAACGAAATCCAGCAACTGGTGGTCCTAAGGATGCCGTTAGTTCTTTTTATTAAAGTTTGTGCTGAAATTATGTCTACAGTCGCAATTGTTGGTGACAGAACAGGTCACCCGTCACAGCAGACAGTCCCAGACCAGGTCACTTGTCGTAGCAGACAGCCCCAGACCAGGTCACCTGATGCAGCAGACAACCCAAGAGCAGGTCACCCGTCACAGCAGACAATCCCAGACCAGGTCACCCGTCACAGCAGACAGTCTCACAGCAGGTCACTTGTCGTAGCAGACAACCCAAGAGGAGGTCACCTATCGTAGCAGCAGGTTTGTGCAGAAAGCCGCAGCTGGTGACGCTGCACTGCAGAGGTCCGCATGCAGACAGCGGCGGTGGGCAGGTACACCTCCACGTGCTCGTGCGAGGACCACAGCTCCGACCACCTGAGGGGAGAGTCTAGTCAACCCACAGGGTGCAACCACCATCCATCGGCCAAGTAGCAATGCAGCAAAAAGTTTGAAAGTTAAGACAAAAGTTGGTATCCCCAGGATGAATATCACCCATTACTGGAAACAACCGCCAGGCTCACATAACCAGAAGCAAGAGACGAGCGGATTGCATGTATCTTTTAACGAGAAGTTGGGCAGCACAATGTGACAGCACAGCACCACCAGCTTCCCATGATGACAAAGTCACCGACAACCAACCGCAACAGCCGGGCACGGCTGCAAGCTCCACACTCAGCTCTAGCAAGTTCAGTGTCACCTAGTCGACAATGCGATGGGATTGGACTCAGCTAAAAGGGGACTCAAGATAATTCAAAGAGAAATATTTTATAAGTTCTACCAGTTTCAAATCTGCAGTGGTTGATGAAGCTATAACTTCGAAATTCTTCGTAAGTATGGGAAGGTGTGATTGTATTGCATGATCTCGAATATTGCTATTAGGCGGAGCAGCAAGGGGTTTACCAGTACGCGACGAAATTCCTTTGTGCCAGCAAAGCGTGTGTGCAGATGACGCTTTCGAAATAGTCTTACAATGGGTAGCTTTTTCATGGTGCAAGATCGGGTCCCGTTTCCTCTCCGCAGCAATGTCGTATATTACTATGCTTGTGGACAGTTTTGAATTCACCACGTTCAAACGAAACCATGATAATCGAATGAACATTGGTAATATAACATTTTTCTGTCTTATGTGACTCGAATGTCTGTGCAATGCCAGCTATTGCGGAGAGACAAAGCGTCATCTGCTCACACGCATTGCTGGCACACGTCGCGTACTGAAAACCCCCTTGCTGCTCCACCTAATAGCAGTATCCGAGATCATTCAATAAAATCACACCATCCCATACTTGCGAAGAATTTCATAAGTTATTACATAGAAAATTATTCAAATTTTAAATGTAGACGTAAAATTTCTTCCTTCGAAGATTTCCCCCCTTCCAAGCGACGAAACTACGTGAGAGCGGCCCCTCTCGAACACCTGAATCAGCTGGTGGCACCTGAAAGACGAGTTCGTGCTAGGGTCCGGCACGAAGCCTCCTGAAGAGGACAGGTGGGGCAGCTGGCAGGGGCAGGAGGGTAAGTCGGGCACCCGCGACAGCTGGCGCAGCATCTGCTCAGCTGGTGACTTGGCCCACTCCTCGCAGGGGTCGCCATCTGTAAGTGCAACCTCTGTCAGCGTCGGCACCATCGCTTACGGAGGGCGACAGCTT
>VOMN01101349.1:0-13480 GCA_014899125.1 Orchestia grillus
AGTAAAGCAGCTTTATGAGTGGCCGGAGGTCACAAATCGGTGACAAACAGCCGTGTTTGAACTGTACTCGAGTTTGGCTCTTTATTTATACTCTTCTTGCTCTCGGACACTTGCATTCTACGCTCAGTAGCCTGGTCGAACGCTGCTTCAGTTTGAGGTAAAGCTTCTGCCTGCCGAGCGATGGTTTTTTTCTTCTTAATGTCAGTGTTTAAGGCCGGTGTTTGCTAATTTTTATCGTCCATTTTTGTCGTACCTCTTTCGCTTGGGCGTTGTGTCGCCGCTGGTTCAGGTTGGAAGTTAATATTTTTTGAGACGCCTCTGAAGCAACACTGTTTTTTTTTGGAATTGACCCTAGAGGGAATTTTTGGCTGGAGTTTCTTTGCTGCTTAATTCTGACGTCAATAAAAACACGCATTATTAACAGATGTTGTATATTCGTGTAGGCAGGAAACAGGTTTTTTTTATACAATGTTCATTGAAAACCAAGGACTTGTTAAAATCCAAACTGCCTTGTGGAAGTATTCTTTACCAACTGTGACCCAATACGAAAAAAATTTGTGAAGAAAATTAAAAAAACTAATAGAAAAATCGCCAAAAACAGATATCCTTGGTGTTCAATAAACAATGTATAAAATAGAATACAGATGATGTATATCTTTTATTTTCTTGCTTAAAATTATTCCACTATACACTAATACACAGCTGTTGCTTGCTTGTTTTGTTGGTCTGTCTCTTTGGTAATGAAGTACTATACAGCGGTACCTTATATATGAGCGAAAAGTTAAAAATGACATATATCAAGGAAATGGGTGCAGCTTGCGGTCGGAACCAGCTTGCGGAAAGGTTTGGTTGCTGCTAGAGAATTAAAATGGCTTCCCCAACAGCGAGTTGGAGAAGCCATTTTAATAGTGCTACATATATAAAATGTGTATACTTCATATTTAAATTAAGTAAATACATCAGTCAGACTTGGCGTACTTGAACAACACTTGAGGAACATTTCCTTATCACAACATTTCCTCATTGCTCATTGTAAGTATTTGAATAACATTCCCTTATCTGCGGTATTTGAACTGCATTTCCTCATCTCAAGTGCGTTGTTCCGACATTTCCTTATCGAAAGTGTGATGTTCCGACATTTCCTTATCGAAAGTGTGGTGTTCCGACATTTCCTTATCTCAAGTGTGGTGTTCCGACATTCCCTCACCGCAAGTGTGGTGTTCGAACATTCCCTCATCGCAAGTGTGGTGTTCCGACATTCCCTCATCGCAAGTGTGTTGTTCCGACATTTTCTTATCGCAAGTGGGGTGTTCGAACATTCCCTCATCACCAATGTGGTGTTCCGATATTTTCTTATCGCAAGTGGGGTGTTCGAACATTCCCTCATCACAAGTGTGATGTTCCGATATTCCCTCATCGCAAGTGTGGTGTTTCGATTTTTCCTTATCGCAAGTGGGAAGTCCTGTGAGCGTGTGCGGCTGGACCTGACACGTGGAATGTGTACCGAGATCAATTAATCAATTACGTACCGCTAATTTGGTGATGCGTTTCAGAGCCCGCCGACGCTCGGTTTGAACTCGGGTAAATTGTGGTCCAATGAGAACCAGGAAAGAGTGCCTTCCGCAGAAGTAATGAGGCCTGAAATTGATTTTCACTGCGAGCAAACAAAGGCTGCAGGTCTACGTAGACTGAGAGGGAAAGTTCAGGTAAATTGATGAATTTCATTGATGAATTTTCAGTCTACCACAATTGGGATTTTGTTAAGCAATCGGCTGTGATTATTAAGTAGTTGAAGGCTGAAACTTAAACAGGAATCGCAATAGATATGATCACAAAATTTGAGTGAATGATGTGAGAATTTACGGATTTTGTCTACTTGTTTCTTTTGAGTTGTAATGCTTCCGTACAGGCGCACGCCATAATTGTCAGCTGTACGAAGTGATCTGTGCGATACGTACACCCTGAGTAGGCAGTTGTCAGAACATTCAAAGCATGAATTATGAATTGAAATCCAGCGCTCGGTCTGCCGCTTAACCCTTCAAACACCGATGAATTGCAAGGTTTCCGATTAGGCCTTCAGCACATCTGACTCGCCCCGCTGAACTACAAGTTCAGTTTCAGAGATTTAGCGTCGCTGGCAAACTGCTACAGGCTGAACTTTCTCAAATTAAAACAATAAGTTCATTGTGGAGCTGCTACTAATCAATATTCAAAGAAATTTAAAGGAGAAATGTTCTTGGCCGAACTTTGTGTGCAAACTTGACGGTTTGCCTTTGGGAACATTAGGCAGAATTTTCACATGCCTGCGGAGACGTTGGCGAGAGCCTGGGTGTGGCACAGCGCTCTGCACACACGCTACTTTGCGACTTACGTTACCGTCGCAAGTTGCCACTTCCAAGAATACTCGAAAAAGAAATTACTCAGCAAGGAACCAATCGTGCAAGTTTGAAACAAGATAATTCGGTTGTGAGGAACTTACAAGCCTAACTGGGCCTCTGAAGGCACTTTACTACGGACACTGAAGGCCCCTGAAGGCACTGGTTAAGTTATTCATATTGTTCAAATTGTTTGAATTGTTTAAATCGCTTGTAACGTTAAATTGTTTATATTGTTTAAATTGCGTACGGTGTTTAAATTATTGAAATTATTTAAACTGTTTGTACTGTTTAAATTGTTTAAATCGTTTAAATTGTTTAAATCGTTTAAATTGTTTAAATCGCTGAAATTGTTCAAATCTCTCGGAACAGTTTTTCCAGCCTATGTTTTAAGGAAACGAGCCGTTTTAATTTAGCCCACCTATTAAACTGGTTTCCTTAACGTTCGGTCTCTCTGCACCACCTTTTAGCTTGCTCGTTGGCACACGTCGGCCCTGCGCGCTGCACACTGGTCGGCTCTAAACGCTTGTCACCTTAAACAAATTAATGGTTTGTTCAGTGTTCAGAGTCGATATCGGCTGGTCGTTATTTTCTCAAGCACTTGTCCCATGTTGCATGTTGTCGAGTAGTTCGTAAGCCACAGAGGCTCCCACAAGCCTCAAACGAAGCAGTCCTTTGTTCCAGTGGAAGCAGGGCGGAAGCGGAGTCCGCATTACTGCTCGAGTCTGTCTCACGCCACGCCAAGTCTGACGTTTTCGCCACATGCTTGATAATTAAATAACTAAATAATTTGAGAAGCATATTCGCGTGGACAAAACTGTAGATAATTATGGAAGTACCGTTGAAAAAGTTAGATTGGGCAGGGAAGATTTGTCATTTGTTTTTTTTAGAGTTTAATTTTTGGTGTACCCGAAATAGTTTATTTCTTTAAGAAAGATACAGCACAAACTCGGAAATTCTAAGAGAATGCGAGTACGATCTCGGAGTTCTGGCGGAAAAGTTGGGCGACAGCTTGAAAAATTAATTCAGTCCTCATCTGCTGAATTAAAATCTCAAGAACTAGAGTCGGAGACAGAATCGCTAATGAGCAAAATGAAAGTGGGCAAAAAATATTTTTGAAAAGGTACAGTTGTGGGATGCAATTGTATCTTTGTTTACAAAATTAGACTGAAAATAGCTCTTTCTAAGCTGGAATTTCTGTTTTGTGAAACATAACTCAGCACGAAAGACGACTTCTCAGCAAATATTGCTACAATTACGATTAAGAAAATGTTTCGTTCTGAAGATTATTTGCTGCTTCAGAAATTAATTGATTTTCTAGCTCCGTTGCCCAAAGCAAAGTATAAAGATACTCCAGGCACCGTCTTATTTTGACCATAGAGTATCTTATGTACATGTATTTCTCACCTGAGTAGAGACAATTACAACTTGTTTACATGGCTTCTGGATAATGTTATATTTTAATATGAATGGAAGAGGCCTTTAACTTATTTTATTATTTATTTTATTAAATATCTATGTTACATATTTTATTTCATCTCGAAGAATTTTACACCTCTGTTAGCTTATAAACATGATCAATAAGTTCCTATAAATCAATGACATTTGCCATAATGATTAAATATTTTCACAACCATTGGTTTCTATCGTCCCTGACACAGCACCTAAAATCAGTTATGACTACCGTTTGAGGCTAATATTTTTGGTGTTAGTTTGTAATTGTTGTTTCCATTCTCCCGTCTAAAAGGACAATGATTTCAAGATGTAGTTTTGTTGCTTTTTACTATAGATTTCCTACGTGTGCCAAAAAATCAAAAGTGTTTTCAAATTTCGTAAGTTTCTCGTGGATGAGTTAACGTGACAAAAATGGAAAGTTTCAAGTTATGGAAGTTTTTCAGACCCAAACTATTATCCTAAGTCTGTAATTTTTTTTTAAATTATTTACCCGAGTCTAACTTCATTTAATCTTCCAAGTACAAAACAAACATCAACAAACTTTTCGTATGAACCCGTCCGCGCCTGAGCCTCCCACTCGCCCGCCGTGGTCGTCTCTAAATGCTATTCTTGAGATTTTATTCCAGCAGACGCCGCCCAAATTAAGGTTTGTGACTACGAGCCAACTTTGTCGCTCTCGACCAAAGATCATTTACTCGGCGAATTTAAGAGTTTGAGGTAGAAACTTTTTTTGGTGGATTGAATAATTCCTGGAAAACGAGCATTAGAAGGAGTGATAAGATGAAGAAAATGTCCTATGACGTCGAGGCGATGCGTGCTTTTCGGGTGCACCCGAGCTGTTAACGTCGAGTGGGGAGGACTTTGGCCGAGAGAGGTGTTGCGTTTTTTAAGGTTATTTATATTTTCTTGCGTTTAAATTCGCATTTCACCGTCTCGAAACTAATGGGATACGCAAGGCCTTTGCTACAGGTCCCCCATTCATATAAATTTGTATCCAAACATTAATTCAAACACACAAACGCGAAGCGCAACATGAAGCTTAGTTTGCAGCCGAGAGGAAATTTCCTATACGAAAGGGTCAACGTCCAGGACCAGCAAGCCCCAAATGCTCGGTCTGTCGTCCATGCAACAGTTCGTCTTATGTTCAGACATAAAGGGGAGAATTTTAGCTCTGTCACTACTACCTATGAATGACTGCACTTCACTTTGTTTTTTCTCCTTGAGAAATTGTTCTTTGCACAGTCCTAACTTCTACAGCCCTATAGATATAAATTGAGAAGCTTTTCTGGAGGATTTACCAGTCCGGTGCAAACCTGTAACCTGTCTTTTGTCAAAGACAGAGGTTTGTTTGTAGGTTTTTACAATCGTTGCTATTCATGCTTGTCATCGTGAAGTGAGCAGGTGCACCAATGATTGGCAATGATGCTGGACGCAACTATTATTGCCATATTCTTTTCTTCAAATTTCATTTGAGAAAAACTATAAAAAACTGTTTAAACTATATATACATTTTACCAGCGTAGGAAAAACTTTTGGCCAGACTATGTATACGCACCTGTAAGATTTCCATTTTTCGTGGCAGGAAATAATGATAGCCCAAAGCCCATTTATTCATCATCAACTAAGAGATAATGTGCAGCTCAACTCGGCCGAATTACGGTGTTTTATTTGAAAAAAAATTGGCAGCAGGGTCTGGGAATTCCACTCGTATTTGGGTCTTAAGTACCTGTCTGTAAGTACCAGCATCGGAGCACTCGTCCGTGAGTACCAGCTTCCGAGTACCTGTTTTTGAGTACCAGGTAATGAGCATTCAACCTAACCCCGTGATTATTACATTTGATTCAGAGAGTGTATTTAATTCAAGGCTGTTTCATCCCTTTCAACTCACACAGGTCCTTCATTAGCTCAGCCTTGAGCACTTTTATTCTGCTAATTAACTCTAGAGTTTGAGCTAAAGCCCGGATTTTGGCGGGAGCGGAACCAGGGGTTGCGGGCGGTGGCGTTCAAGCCTGCATGTGACGTGCGTGCAATTACTGGTCTGCTCAGTTTACCTCACGTATTTGTTCATGGAAGTGCATTAAAGTACGTTACGGAGTACGTTTAAGTGCGTTAAGTCGTGCAGTTACGGATTTCAGGGGAGGATGAACCTCTTTCTCATTACGGCCGCCCTAAGAACGTGCTGTGGGTCGGAATAGCGGCGCTGTGAGTCTGGCATGCTGGAGGTGCTGAGATATTCATCTGCTGAAAGTATCGTTTTGTTGCAGTGATAATCGACACTGAGAACTAAAGTGGTGAGTTATGGTCTCATTTTCTCATTGAAGTTGAGGGGAATTTATGTAATTGAAAGGTAGAAGGACTGTAAGTTCTGGCTCTGACACAATTTCGTTCTTTTTAATGTTGTTTATTAAACATGATTTTCCAGCTAAAATCTCCTTGTACAAAACACACAGAATTTTAGTGAGATGTTTATCGCGTACTTAAATAACTACAAACCAATACATAGGCCTTCTATGATATGAAGGAATCTTTTCCGTTAATAGTAGCACTTGTTTAGAAAAAAGTTTGTTATACAATTTGTACTAAAGACTTCGGGTGTTGGCTAAATTCTGTGCTGTTAAGTTTCTATCCAAATTCTGTGCTGCTAAGTTCAGTTCTGGCTAAATTCTGTGCTGCTAAATTCTGTGCTACAGTAATTACGGGTGAATGTTTTTGAAGATATTTTATCAAAACGTATACGATTTTTTGGAAAGTGTTCAACAAAGAATATGGTTTAAACAATACAAATGCATCAAATAGTTTTTTAACTACAATACTTCATTTCGTGTCCCGTTTTTTGCAGAACACCCTGTACAGTGGTGAAAATATGTTCCGATATATTATACTGTGTTCGTCACTTGCACAATTAAAGCCATATTGGAGTTTGACCCAGCAACGTCAAGTTATCTTCTATTAAATATCTTTTAGAACCGAAGCTTCCCAATCTTCGTTGTTTCTATTTAAGTATTTATTTATTTTCAATCCCCTCTACAGTCGATTGGTAATAATTATCGGAGTAAGTTAAACATTCGATTGAAATACCGTAGACTTATAAGAAGTATTACGCTGTTGGTACACCTGCTTATACGATATGAACGTGTTACGCTCTCATGGCATCATAATTTTTAACAACTTGTCCTGATGCTCATTCTACATCAGCTTGTGAGTCTATTTTATAGTAAGTGCATCACACGCACACGTGCGTCAGAACCTCATCATCCCATTTTGTGTCAATGTGTCTTACCGGAAAAATTTGCTCAGTAGATATTCGTTCAAACGCACGGAATAGTTTCATCCAAAATGAGGAAAATTCAAGGATTTCTATTGAAAAGGAAGCTGTTAGAGACACTTCAACTTGCGTTTACACATTCGTGACAAAGTGTGAAAAAGATGACTTCGTTTTTAAAAGTAAAAAGGCTTTAATCCTCACCAATGGCCACTAAAAGGGCTCCAGAGAATTCCATTATATAATTAGCAGTCAACAAGAGCTCTAAAAGCCGCACTCTGTATCTTAGCAATTTTAAAAGAAAGATGTTTCGTTCCGAGCAGCTCTGTCATAGAAGGAATGGACCTTCCAACAAGACATTGCTTTAAAGCGCGTTGTGTCAAGTAGAAAATGTGTACTGGGATAACCAAGTCTATCGTAGACTAGTGTCCCTGTAGTAGTCAAGTCTATCGTAAACTAGTGTCCCCGTAGTAGTCAAGTCTATCGTAGACTAGTGTCCCTGTAGTAGTCAAGTCTATCGTAGACTAGTGTCCCTGTAATAGTCAAGTCTATCGTAGACTAGTGTCCCTGTAGTGGCCAAATCAATAGTTAACAAAGCTTTACAGCACACTGTGATAAATAGGGAAATGTGAGTGCTAGGATAAACAAGTCTATCGTAGACCTGAGCCCTATGGAAAAACCAGGGCCAAGATTGATGGGAAGACTAACACTCGAAATCCGACAATATCAATGACATGCAGGGAAATTACTTTGAAGAATGATTTAAAATAACAAAGGGTTGCTGCAGCACTCTCTAAAAAACTACTAGGAGCTGAAAACTTTTCTCATGTATACGCATCTTGGGCGGTGAAGCAGCAAAAGCTACTCGAAAATAATCAAGACGAATAGTCACCTCAGGCAAATATTTTTCCCAGCATTTTAATAGTGATATACGTGATCACAACAGTCCCTCTTGTTTCTAACCCATTGAGCGCCTGTGTTGGAATTCACTTTTTCACCACACAGTTTTTTCGAACAGTGAGCTTTTTTCAACACGAATTTTTCTAACAATAAGCTTTTTCGAACACAATTTTTCCCAACAATGATCTTTTTTAAAGACAGTTTTATCCATGCATTCTCTTGAACTAGAGGTTCAACGTATGTGTATAATGAAATTAAATTTATTTGTGATTTAAATTAAACAATATGAGTTTTCCTGCAAAATGGGCAAAAAATACACTTATTGAATAACTTTACCTATATCATTCCCGTGAACCAAAAATCTTTTTTACTGATAAAAGTAAGCAAAATAATGTTTAATTAAAATGTGACCAATCCGAGGTCTGTACGATCAATACTCAAGGTGTAATAAGTATTTGAAAATATGGACACTTTTTTGTGGACCACATTGTGCAATACCTATCTTTGACACTTGTTTCACAAAATTCTGATTCGTGTGAGGGCAAGTAACATATGTACTAAACAAAACCGTGTAAGCGAAATATGTGAAAGTTTAAAAGCGTTCTATCAATACGGTCTTCAAGAAATCACAATTCGAAACTTGTTCTGCGCCAGTACAAGTTTAGATTGGTATAAATTTTTACCTACTTTACACGGGCACTAATTGAAATTTGATTGCTTTAGACCTAGGTAAATGTTCATGTTAAAAGTAGATAACTATTCATTAGTACCACTGAATAAAGAAAAAAAATTAATTTTCTATAAGGAGTTTATTCATAATGTAATGTGAAATAATAATTTTCGAAATAATTATTATCGTCGAATTAAATAAAACTGTGAATTATGTTCAAATTTTCCATCAGCATAAAGAAATGCGTACTAATACGTATCAGTGCAGGCAATAAAATTGCATATTCCATTTGTCAACAAGTAGAATGTTAGCAATCTGAAAAATTTATTGTTCATTGCGCCATTATGAATAGATAACCCATAAAAGGATATTCGAAATGTGATTCCAAGACGCAGAGGCTAACACTTTATGAAGAAAAAATCTGAGACTTGGAAGAAAATTGAATAAACCATAAATTAGGGGCTAGCAGTATACGTTTTTCATGATAAATCAAGTTTCGCGTAGAAGTATTGAAAAAAGTGTTCATGATTGGTTGCAATTTTTAAGAGAGCTTTGATGGGTGTTTTGGAAAATAACACCCTTTGCTTGCGCTGCAGACGACGATTTTGGTGTCTCAGTGTGTCGCTCGTGTGTGTGAGCGCTGTGGTGTGTTCGTTTTTTCAAATTTTTCTTTAGGTCCGGTGGTTTTCCTCACACGAAAACAAGCTACTTTAGAAAAAATCGAATAGCATTTCTCAATTATGAAGAAGTTGTTTTTTCATTGAAAGTACTGAAATCTACGAAATTATTAAAGTGTTTTTTAAATCCGGTTGTGGAGGGACAGGAAAATTTTGGCTTGCTGCAAGAAAACCAACGTTCAACCAATCGGTGCACACACCCACAATTCGCGTAACCTCTGTCGTTAATATCCCGTGAAAACCAAAACCGATATTCTTCTAAGTAACTCATGGTGGTTCTGCCCTTTCGTCAGGAAACGTGAGCCAGAGAAACCCGATCATTTCAAAAGTGCCGTGACTGCGGCGCCTGTTTAAAAGTAATTAAACTGAACTACGCGGGGCGCGTATGGGGCACAGGTTAAATTTTTCCGTGATTCTAAAATACTGAAACCATTTCAGCTGCCCTGACTGTTCAGTGTAGATCAGGTGCGACTGTTGCCCGCGTTGCAGCTAGCCATAATTTCAGCTTTTACGAGTCTCCAGAGTTGGGTCGAGCGGGGCCGTGTAGAGCTGCCGGAGTGCGGGCGGTGGAAGGGTCTTCTTTTGAGGGCAAATTGTGGCCATATCGCTGCATCTACAGGGCTGCACCGGAACTAGCTTCAGCCTTACGTAATTATGCAATATGGCTGCGTTTTGTTTTTTCTAGAGAAATGTAAGCATGCTCGTGAAAATGGACTTTAAAATCCACATCGAAGGCGCCAACTTGACGAGATTTTGGCCGCCGCTGAAGTTGCCTCTGCAGGGGGGGCCGCCCGGAGCGCCATCTTGGAAAACTTTTGGAACTGAAAAAGTTATATTCGTTTGTGAATTCAACCAATAGAATATGACATCGCGCCAGAGAGAACGCGTTGTGAAAGAACTCATTTAGCTCTAAAAGTCATATGTTCATGTGATCCTATGTACATAACATGATCTTGGTCGAGAAACAATACCATGTTAAAGAACGTTTTTACCTCAGAAAGTTATAATCACACGTGGATCCAATCTACAAGACGCAGCATCTCCCCAGCGCATTTCAAGTGGAGGAAGAGGGCGTAGCGGCGGCAGGGACGTCAGGTAAGTTAGCTCGCATGAGGGCCGCTACTCTCAGGTGGGACAACGTGCTCTACGGTAAGTTGGAATTTACTTTGAAGTTGTGTGGGTTTTAGTTCAACGTTTAACCTGATCAGCTGCTCGCTCGTTTACGTTTTTAACCGGAGTGTCTATAATGGTTTATAATTCTGGCCAATCAGGCGCCTCTATCGATTAGTTCACAAATTTATCAACGAGGAGGTCAAAAAGTTTGACTGGGTAGAGGTGATTACCTGTACTATGTGCCACTCTATTTTGCGTTGAGTAATCAGTAACTGAAGTGGGTAACCGAAAGCAATAAGTGAATTCAGTAACCGAACTCAGTGAGCAAACTCAGTCCGTCCGTCTCTCTGTCACGCTTTTGAGGATTTAGATAAGAGAAAAATCCCGGGTCCGTATTTCTAAATCAATAGCGAGACTGTCAGATACGGCAGTCCGTATCAGTGATACTAAAATTACCACTATTTCGTATCAGAATTACCTTACATATGTAAGAGAGCATCTGAAGAAATCAACATCATTTGTCCCGGTATTTTTGTCTAGGCGCGTCCACTACTTGATAAATAACTCAAGTGGCAAGGGAACGAGGGAGCACGTCTTTATTGCTGAAATAATTTCGAATAGATTTAATTGACTTGAAAATTATCCTGACTTGAAGCTGCGAGTAGGACGCGTGTCTTCCCGTATACAAATATTCGTGTTTTAGTGAGGAGTGTATTGTAGGGCTTCACAGGGTATGACAAACCAGAGATAAATGAATATATTTTTATAATGTTGTATTTTAATTTTAGACATTTAGAACTTCATTCAATAACCCGAATATTCTTATTTGATATCATTATTTTTATATTCCTATTCGACATCATTTCGTCAATTTTGAAACTTGAACTTTAATTGAACTTTAATACCTTAAAGTAATGCCTACTTAATTTACCATTATTTAGCCGTACTACATTCTACTCTCGAAGATTCGGTGTCCCAGAACCCATAAGACTGAACGAGGGGCCGGTCTGTGAGCACAACGCCTCTTCGGAGCTATTTAGGGTCCCAGGTCTTATGGGGGCTCAACCCCCTTGGATAACTCAACCCCCACGGGGAGCTCAACCCCCACGGGGAGCTCAACCCCCACGGGGAACTCAACCCCCTCGGGGAGCTCAACCCCCTCGGGGAGCTCAACCCCCACGGGGAGCTCAACCCCCACCGGGAGCTCAGCAAACGCGGAAGGCAGGTCCGCGCTCGCGGAATAATGGCGTGCTGACCTGCCCTGCGTCTGCGGGGCCTGCGCCTCTCACGCTGCTGCTGCTGCAGGGCCGCAACGGTCTCCAGCTTTGACATCTGTGGAATACTGAAGCTTTGATCCTCTTGCGTGTGCGCTGTTATCTTGTTTGTTTGTACCCGTGCGCGCTCTTCAGTAATGCCCTAGGGAAGCAACGCGGAACCAAGATCCCAGTCACCAAATGAGGGTTTCGCATCTCATCATGGTTGCGGTTCGTTGTGACTAAAGGGAATGAATCATTTTATATTTCTTAGTGAGTTGTCAGGCAATAAAAAAAATTGTAAAAGCTCGAACAGTGCTTATGAAATAGCGACACAGCGGGTTACGGGTGGTCCAGTTACAGGCACTTATTTGAGTGGTGGCAGGCTGTGGTGGCAGGCTGTGGTGGCAGGCTGTGGTGGCAGGCTGTGGTGGCTAACTGGAGAAATTGCGCCTCGTGCGCCGTTTAAAGCCAAAAAATCACCGCCTCGAGTTGTGCCTTTTGTTGCTTCTATGACTGAAAAAGAAATTTAACTCGAAATTTCCCGAGCGAGGAGAAATGTTTACTCATTAATTGTGAAAAGAAAAAGCCACAAGTTGGATAAACGTTAATCGCTGAACTCCACTGACATTCTCCTAGCTCTCTCCAACGTTAGGTTTAGTATGAAGCTCTCTCAATGTGTTATTCATTATTGATGGAGCTCCCTCAATGCGTTATTCATTATTCATGGAGCTCCCTCAATGCGTTATTCATTATTCATTGAGCTCTCTCAATGTGTTATTCATTATTCATCGAGCTCTCTCAATGCGTTATTAATTATTCAATGAGCTCTTATAAAGTTTTACCTATATAATTATTGTGTTTTAAAATTGCACTGAGAGTTTATTTATATGTTCCAGTGTATTTTTGCTTCAAACTTCAATTTAACTCTAAATAATTCCAGAAGAATTTGCAGTTAATTTTGCACTAGAATTCCTGTAATCATTGTAAAAGATGAAGGATGCAATTGGAATAAGCCTTTTGATCGGAAAAATTGAACCTCAAACTGCAGTAGTTAAGTAATATTTCGATTTTAAAAATGAATTGCATTTAGACGGAAGTATTTAAGTAGTTAGAATTCCAAGTTCAAAAATTAATCGTAGACTAAAACATTTACGTACAATTTTCATTGCGGGGATGAACTGTAAACTGAAGTATTCAGGTAGTTTTTGGACTGATGAAATGAACTGCAGACTGAAATAACGACGCAGCCATCCGAAGCATACGATGATTCAAGCCCCTGGCAGCTAGGAGACTTCTCACGCTGGGCAAAAGTATCAAACTCCTGCCGTCACATGCAAAAAACTCCAAGTTTAGTGCCACAGCGCACGCCATTTGGCTCAGCTAATGGGAAAAACTCGAGAGAATTGTGAAGAGGAACGACGCTGCTGCGGAGACTCGAAATTTAATTTAGTGTTCAAATGATAGGGAGGCCTGAAAAGTCACGCTTGGTCGAGATATTGAGAGTTAACATGTTTAAAACGAAGCTTATGAGCTGGCATCATTAACTTGATCAAAGAGCATAGGCTTGAAGTCATTCTATGCAGGGCTGGAGGCGGGGCCCTGCTGAGCACTGCAGCGTGCTGCTGTATTCCTTTAGTCACCGGTTTGTTCAAGGAGAGAGAAATGTAGCCATGAAATGTAACTATGAAATGTAACCATGAAATGTAACCTTGAAATGTAACTATGAAATGTAACCATGAAATGTAACCATGAAATGTAACCATGAAATGTAA
>VOMN01101351.1:0-11291 GCA_014899125.1 Orchestia grillus
GGGGGTCTGCAGTGAGGGCAGGACGGGCCCGCCACACGGGGAGCCTCCAGTGAGGGCAGGACGGGCCTGTCTGCAGTGCCCTACATAAACCATAAACCAACATTTTGGAATGAACTTGCCTAAAAAATTCACCCAACGAAGCAGCCAAAAAACTTGTTCCGAAAGCAGCTGAGTAGAAAGGTGGTTTTAAAAATCAGAATTCCTACACATCGTGGAAGTTTTCAACATAAAATTTGCAGCACTTGTAAAGACTTGCTTACAGTGCACCAGGAAACCAAAAGGTCCACAGCTGCACGGTCAGGACTCGCTCCAACTTGAGAAAATAAAAGGGGGATTGCACAACCCTGATCGCCGACCGTCAGAGCTGCAGTCGTACATGGCACGCACCGCAGCAGCTGCTGCGAGCTGAAAACTAATGGCACACACTGCCATTGTGAGCGCACAGGTGCGCGCCACACCAAAAGGAACTTGATGTGTTATGGTACAACGTCTCCGTACGCCCACCTCAAAAACTTTCACTGATGGACGCGAACTGTCCGCTCGAGGCAGTGATGAAAATCAAATGAAAGCGAGTCCAGTGCTTTGAAAAAACTTTGAAAATTCTCCAAAAATCAAATTCGTTTTCACGTTACTAAAATTTAGCGGCGCAAATCACACAGGCTTTCCCAAAAAACGCGGGCGGTAATAATGATGTTAGAATTATGACCTTGGCATGCGAGTAACGGGGGGCGTCATGAAAAACACAAACATTAAAGACAACAAAATACCGGTTAAAAATAACAAAAACTGCTAGTACTAACATTTCAATAATTCATGGACGCTATCGTGCACTTAAGAGCAAAAATATTTTTAACAACTGTCTGAAAACTGTTGCAATAAGACTGAAATTGACATGCTTTGACGGTATATTTAACGTAATTAACCTCATTCAATTAACCACACCGAGATGCATAATCTTAAACATCCAGATACTCGTGTACAAGATGCTAGTTTGTGAATTCGTTTATACAAGAATGAACAATCATTTCCTTACCAAATATCCAATGGCAGATTATCATGTAGCATTGCATAATCTAAACATAGAAACATCAACACGTATTTTACACTTTTGATTTCTTTTCTAGTGCACTGCTAGGCAAGGTTGCGTTGAGACCGACTCAAAATGACCGAGCACATAAAATGTCAGGCTTTCAATGGGCTACTAAAGCAATATACTTGGACATCCTCTTCTGAACAACGGACTTAGTTCCTATGTATTAACGGTCTAATGTTTTAGAATTTGTTATCAATCGTGTCTATCGGTTCGAATTCAATTCGAAGGGAGAACCCATGTTCCAGTCATTTGACAATTGAAAAAATGTTCCTCGTAAAAGAATTGCTCTCACAAACACGGCGATTACTGCGTTAAAGGCGACGAAAATAGCCACAAAGGCCGCATAGACGACAATATTGATTGAATAACGGTTTTATTTGCAGTGTTCTTATGTGTTTTCAAATGCTTGATGCAGAATTATACTCAAGTACGAACAGAATGCATTAGAGGCGTAGTGGATAATAATTAAAAAGTAAATTATTTAAGCCTCTAAGGAACATAAATTTAACGGATCATTTCTTTTGGTAATATGGAAGCACGGTGAGACAATTTAAAGTACTTATGCAGAAGGCAGTAAGACAATGGCTGCTGGACAAACGCAGCCATCGTAACAGGCACCGAAGTTTGGACATGGCTGTACAAGCTGGACACTGGCTCGCTGCACCTGAGATTGTGACAAGGGCGACATGTTACGAGGATGTAGGCCATGTCCGTCACCTGACCCTTGAGAACACGAAGCTGGTGTCACAGAGCTGGGCTCCCTGCAATGCCTGGCCACGCGGCGCCTCGCAACTCGCCTCAAACATATTCTCGCTCGTTCACTAAAAGAGATCGTCAGAAATTTGTGAGTCAGCCAGTGCATGCTATAAACTTGAGCTCGTAACTACTAGAGAATTGCTACAAAATGTCAAAAAAAAAGCTGAAACTCTGCATTTAGAAGTTAATGCCGCAAGGAAATATGACCAGGGGTGTGAGGAGAATGGAAAAGCGTAAAGAATTAGCATCCGCCGTCGCTGTGTCACGAGACAAAACAGCGACAGCAGCCGTCGTCTGACGCACTGGTCTCGCCAATGTGCCACAGTCCCACTGGCACAGACAAGCGTGGCTGAAACAGCCGTCACACGTACGCTTGCACAGACAAATACGACTGAAATAGCCGTCACAGCAGTCGGTACCCGCACTCACACAACCGCAGCGCGCAAGACTAGCAGCAACTCTCGTAGACATCATGTCTTCACCGGCAAAAACGCATTTCCTACTGAGAACAGTTCCAAGGTACTCGTTGCACTATACATGCGTACTTATTATATTATACAATACAAACTTATATCATTACATTACACACTTGGCATAATATTAGACTACACCATACATACTAATGATACCTAGAGTTGTGTTATATTAAGCTCAGTTATTATACCACGAAATGACGTCTCGTGGTGTTGTCACCACGACATCCAGTACACCAGGGCTCCAGGTCGTGCACACTAGCACCAACAGTCCGGCAAACGCCCGCGAAATGCGAAGTAATGACAGCAACACGGTCAACTATTCAAAGTTGACGTCAATTTCACATCTACAAATTATGAAGATGGCCAACAATAGAGAGTTTGAATACATTAGAAACCACTTGAATCACATTGGTAACAGTTGGTGCAGGGTACTGCTCCAATACGCAGCAAATTTCAGGAAGCATGTTTTCAGTAACAGCGACAGATGATCGTTTCAACCGCAGTTCAACATAATTCTCCTATCTACACTCATACGAGTAGGAGACTAGACTGGCAACTAATATTTGCACAAAACTTCCTTTCGTCCTTCCTTGCGTTACCCGAAAGCATTTCACGAACACGAAAATGAATAACCACCATCAAAGAGCTTCAACATAGGATTCTAGGTTTTACATGTTTTAGATTTGCCAGTAGAGCAACGGTAGCAGCCATATCATGGCGGCGGAAGACTCGTCTATCTCTTCGTATTAACGAGGTATGAGCTAAGGGCTTGGCGAAGCGAGAGCTCTCCTGTGTAATCCTCAGGACACCACCCTCTTCGCTACAGCCCAAGCAGCACTTTATGGCTTCACTAGCTGCCACAGAAAAGCCGATTATGTCTTCGGCTTTTGAGGAAGCACAAGCCGGAGACTCTTTAAAACGAGTTTCATCAGAGACTCCTTCACAAGGGCGTTAGTGCGAGATAAACTTCCACTTCTCAGAGATACCAAATACATTTCGGGCTCTTCCATAAGCCCCCGGAGATGGCAAGTACGGGGTACCCACAGCACTTCAACTTAGAGACGTAGCTAAGCTCAGGTTAAGCAGTAAGCACTTCGTAATAAAACATCATCTACTTAACATCAGTTTATTACTCACCTCGTGCGCATACCTCGAGGTAAGAAGCCAACGTTCGAAAACGAAAAGACATTTTTTCTCAACCTCGCAGCCGTCAAAAGACGGGTGTGAGCTTTCGAAACAATCGCGTAGGATTTCGAAAGTTTCTTTAACTCTACGTTGTTTCTTCAAGTTTCTTCCATGGAATAAGACAAAAATGGTTTTGAAGCGCAACATAATTTTTTTCACCATCACACGAAAAATGTTTCCCCAATCTTTCTTCATGCAGCAGCTATAAATTTAAGTATACAAACACATGAGCAGCGCCTGCTGGCTTGTGAGCGATCGGTGACGTAAACAGACGTTGATTTAGGAGTTTTGAATGATATGAGTGATAAACCAACATTACACGTGGAATAAATCAACAGTTCATTAATATACTAAAACTGAATAACTTTTGAGTCATGCAGTAAAAACGTTGTGAAAATCAATAGATGTAAGATTCACCAGGATGTTTAGCAAGCTAGAGTACGCAAATAAGTGCATGTGAGCTACATAAATATGCGTGGTTCCGATGCTCCACTCTTTGAACGCCTAAAAAAGATGTACTTATTGGAAAGTTCAATTCTAAACTGCATAGAGAACAAAGCATCTCACGATGAACTCTCAGTATGACGCCATCAACTATGATTCCTCTTTTACAAACCCAACTTTAATTACACGGTCGTAGAAATCTATTCACAGTAGGGATATTTTTAACTTTTAATTAATTTCAATTTTTAAGAAGTCACTAGGAATACTTGAAACTGAGAGCAGGGCGCCCAATGCAGCAGGGGCGGGAGGAGCTGTGCACAGGGCGGGTCCGCTCAGCACCCCTCATTACTGGCCCGAGAAGTGCCGCCAAATTCCTGGAAACACAACAACACATCCTGCTCGCGACCACCTCCGCCGCGCTGTAGTTTCACGCTCCTAAATTACTTTTCTAGGAAACACACCAAACCTCTCACGCTTGCGGCACGGAAAGCAACGCAACATCACAGTTGTAGTTGAGATTCCTTGTTTAGTCATCAATCGGAATAATAGGTATTCAAGCAGTTTTTTAATCAAACGTATTTTCTGTGATCGGGAAAAAGGAAAAGTACCCACTGATCTCAGAGCAGCCATTTCTAACAATAATTCTTTAAAAAATTATTTACCTAAACGAGCAATGAAAAGCACTTCGAAGCAGGTCGAAAAAGAGTAAATGTATAAAATTTACAGTACCCCAGAGCTATAGGCTGCACGGACACTACCTACATATGGGAGCTGAACATAAGCAGCCTGGGAGACGCATTCCTTTTCAACACTGTAATCACCAAAGTAAAATTAAGCTAACATTTCCCATTCGCACACAGGACTTCATTCACGGGGACGAGCAAAGTTGCGGGTGAACGTACCATAATTTCTGCCAGTCGATAAGATAGGTATAGATATATATTTTTTTGGCCATGCTCAATGAGTTGAGGAATCACCCGATAAAATTCTCCAATTGTCTAAAGGAGGAGATTCCCTAAACTCCCGATCTTCTAGACAAGTTAATTCCCATCTTCTGCGAGGGCGAAATTCGCGGATGACATTCTATTCGCAATGATAGAAACTTGTTTAGAAATTGTGATGAAACTTGCTCACAAATTGAGACGTAACAACAGGTTGTGGAATACAATTTGTCAGATTTTTGATTGATGAATCAAAGTGTAACTATTGGGTTACCTTAGCGGGAACCTTGACGAAGCGATAGCTCTAGAGGAAGTATTTAGTGTTCAATTGAGCCCTCAATCCAACTCTGTCTCGTGAGGCGAGGTAGCGATGAGGCGTCCTGAATGGCACCCCTCAGCACAGATCAATATCAGAGGTGCTGTATTTCAGGGTATTTAATTTAGACCGAATTTGAGCGCGGCTTAGAGCCTGCTAGAGACCTCGGATGCGGCAGGACGGTGCCCGAGACCAGTCAGCGAGGACGTGCAAATGGTCACATCAGTCAGCACTGATCAAACAGAGACGCATTTCTGGCCCCAGAGCGCGCCACAAAACGAGCTCGAGCGTCGCACTTGATATCGATCCCATGAAGACCGAGTGAGCGCCAGAAAGAAAGTAATGGAGCGATAACACGCTCTGCTGCTGCCACAATATTTGCTCGAGCATCGCTAATTTATTATGATAAGATCGTACACAACCACGGGTCCTCGCCCAATGAGCGGCACCCTGAACAAACTTCACCACTCAACTCTACGTATGATATACGACCCTCTGAACGCTGACGCAAAGCACTACCATATTTCTTGCAAAACAAGTACACGACTAGCTTCAAGAACTTTCATTCCTTATTCATACGAAATAAGGTAATAGAATACTACCCTAATACACAATTATTGAATCCTACTTTTAGTTTCACGAGTACCAAGTGTTGTTATACAGTAAGTGTTGTTATATAGTACTAAAATTGGGACACATCGGAGAAAGAAGAGAACTCTAAAAACGCGACAACAAATTTAGAAAGAACAATGATGCCCAAACTGGAAATCAAAGCAGCCGTAGAGTTCACACACACACACATGTCTGTGGCGCCGACAGTGGGACTTAATCAACATATATTTTAGCAGCGCAGACTTCCAGACGAACTTTCTATTGAACCGCCAGCTTTCATATGAAGTAGGCCTACAGTAATCAAGACCTCACAATGATTTCAGTTCCAGTGTATATGGTAACTTGGGACCGCCATCCACAGAACCAACGGTATCACTCGCAATACTTTCCGCGGTAACAGCAATTTAACCCGTCTTCATCTAGTGATGTTAACGCAATACTTTCAATGAGGGCAACACATTCAAGGCAACTTCAAGAGTTCAGCGTGCACGGGATGAGAGGGCAAGACTCGAGCAATTTAATGCAATCTACGCTTTCCTTCCAAGCAGGCTTATGCAAGACAACATGCGTGTCATCAATATATTTGTATAGTTCTTGTTTCCGATGCTCGTTTTTCCCAAGAAGAAAAGTGTACGATCAATTCTGTCAGCCGAGTACTACGTCGCGGCTGAAGCCCTCGTTATGAGCCGTACAATCCAGCTATTTGTTGCCATCGGAATGAGCTACGTCAAAATGAACCGCAAATCCACGAATTTCAGCCACCGATATGAACCACGCTAAAATGAGCCGTAAAATCCAGCTAATTGCAGTCATTATAATGAACCACACTAAAATAAGCAGTGAAATTTAGCCATTTGTAGTCATCGTATTGAGCCACGCTAAAACAACCTACAAAATCCAGATATAGCTCGACCTGTTCAATGAAGCGTTGGGCCACTCCCAGAACTGGCCAAGAATCGATGTACATACACTGCATCAGGCTCGCTTCACGCAACTGCACCAATGGTGTTCATGCTAACCGTCTTGGTCATAGCAGCCGCAGCTTTGCAGGCACAGAGGTGATCGCTACAGTGAAGTGAGATGCAGCTCCGCTGCCCCCGTCATTAGGCCAGTCCTGGGTTCGGCCAGCAAGACGCCTCTGGCTCAAAATGCATCCATCCTCATTACGTGAACGTCGCATTCGCCTTCCAGGGCGATAATATTGCTGAGCAAGTGACAGCTACACCTTCTTTAAAGTGAGCGTTTCATGCGCAACATACATTATTAATTGAACTTAAACCGTTGCCCGGTATGCTTTCTAATGAGAGCGTGTGATTTGCAGACGACGTTACTGCCTTGAGATGTATGAGTAGACAGGGGAATGGTCGGTTTATATTCGTACCGTTCGAGGTCGAGGAAGGACGAGTTTCAAATTTTTCTAACCGAAAATTTTCCTAATTTTTTCGACTAAAGAGATGGGTAAGAACGAGCCAACTCGTTTCCTAAACAAGTTAAATAAAGGTGGGTTAAAATTACAAATTAGATAGAAATGAGTTAACTTGACCCCGTCGATTAAAAAGTTAATGCCGATGCTTCATGCACAACGACACCTATTAAGCAACACACGCTACTCATATTCTCACGCGCAATACCCGAGTAATTAACATCACAGAAAATCAAGAAGCAATATCGACGCTCACAATAAACACGTTTCCTGCGATGTGACCCGCCCGCCGGACATTTGGCCCCTAGAAAAATAGCATTGCCGCAGGACACGTGTTCAATCAGACGGCTCCAGCATTCCACATCCGCACCACCACAATAACGTCTCCTAGGTCGGCACAGGACGGACTCTAAATGCCCTCGAGTTACGCTCCAGGGCTGGTGACGTCATCACACGGCCTCGGCAGACCGACGGTCGCACACCCACCCACCAGAGGACACAGACCAAATTTTCCATTACCAAGGCTTTTGCACTTTGAAGCAGATTGCGTTTCCATTCTCGGCACATTTCCTTCGTTGCGACGACGTAGACTACCTACGAACGAACAGGTTAATCGTCCACAATTTTTCTTTATTTGTCCCCTGACAAGGCATTCTAATACTGAATTTTCCAGCGAGTTCTAATGACGGCTCTGAACTGTCCGCGTTACTTGAGAGGCTGCGGCGTTCCGGTTCTTGCTATGGAAAACTAGGACACTTCACTCCGAGAATAACGTTCACAAAAGAGACTGTAAACACAAACCAGAATATTACACAATCGGAACTCGACCGAGTTCATCGAGTGTGGTGCGTCTTGCATCACACCTCGCGGTTACACAACGCAGTATATATAATCTTGAGTAAGTGAAAACACAACTGTCGCTAAAAAATGGAAAACAAGACATGCGCCTCGTCGGACCAAGAATAAAGGCTTTTAACTTCAATAAATTCAAAACTCTGTAACGCTCAAATACGTCGATGGCTCGACGCTGATGCCAACATATAAAATCATTATTTCAGATATATATATGCTTGGACTTACCTTTGTAAAGAAACGCATAACAATGATGCACAGGTTCCATTGGGTAAATTCAGTACATGAACACGGGATGTACTTCACCTTAAGAGCATTGACGTACTACTTCAGTCAAGCGAGGTCATACAAAATTCAAAGACTAAAGACAAATGTCTTGTGACATTTCCATACGTACAGTCGCAGTAAAACTCATGACAACACTGAAAAGTATGAATATTCTCGTGAAAATGCAAATGACTCAAAAAAAATTCTTCAACGTCACATATTTGGACTCGAAGTTGGGGTACTTCCACTTCTGCACCAAACAATGCTCGGAGCGCCAGCAACGAACTCTACCGCCTGTTAGTGCAGTCATTCCTGCGGTCGAGAAGAGATCACAAATACTACCGGACGAGTACAATTTGCAACCGAAGATGTTTTTAGCAACTGTTAACCAATGTCCACGAGTTGGCGCCTCTCGCAGTGCTGTGGTCTTCTAGTCCACTCGTCGCACATTTTCAACACGGTATTTTGAAGCCTATAAAGTTTTACTGGTACATTACATTTTTAGCACTCAAAACATTAAAGAACACGAATTTGTCGATCGCCATTAAGAAAAAATGAGAATTGAAGCGACCACAGTAATACGTATTTGACAATTACCTTAATTATTCACAAGAGTACTTGCGGGCATGCAAGACCATGCCGCCAGTGCTGGTGACGTTGCAGGTCATTCGGACGTACTTGCGAGGTAACGTGTTCAAGCAAGATCGTCCTGCTCACCCTATTAGCAAATCACAGGTACGCGCCAGCCGAGCTGCTGGAGGCGATGAGTCAGACCAACAGGAGGAGGAGGCAGAGGAGAAGGAGGAAGATATTCGCTCAATGAGCGACAGCGTCCAGAGCAGCAGCAGCTGCTACGGACGTGTCACAGGAGAGACGCGCAGGAAGCAGCGCTCTACAGCACTCGCTCCGCACAGTAGAATATCGACAGCGCACAGAGGTTGAGCTTCATTGAATCGCTGCGTCTAAAATACAAGTACGACATGGCTACACTACAGCAGCACCGCTAAGCCCTTTTATCCTACGTCTCCTCTCTTTTATCCAAACGTTAGAACTTATGCATAGCATTTTTCCCTTTAAAAAATCATGCGCTTCGAAAAATGGATTCCCAATAAGATGCATAAAATATTAAAAGTCATTTATCTTTCATATCGATGCTTATATCCTCTATTTTAATACATATACCTTTAAATACATTTGTTTTTCTGTGTGGGGTTTTTTACATAATTTAAACTGGAAATGCTGTTGGATGATGCAAGTAAAATAAACGTAGAGTTTTCCACGTTCATAATCAGTGATTGAACAGAACAACCAGCAGTAAGCACAAAAAGTTACCCGGTAAGGGCACTTAATAAATTTCTATACAAAGCCGACTGTGGCACACGGCAGCATGTACCGCGTCTGATGATCTCCAATGGACATTCTGAGCGCCGCAATATCGTGTCTCCCATTACTCTCTGGGGCCAACTCCACCACTGGGTAAGAAGCTCTGATCTAAATGACTGAGGACTAGACGCTAGCATGGCATTGGTTCCGAGCAAACTCGCGCAGCTCGTGATTTCAACATCTTGATTTCAACATCTCGCCGGAGTGGTATCCAATCAGAGAAAACTCGCCTAGCGTCATAAAACAATATTTGGCAGGGAACTTCTTTTGGCACGCGGCACCTGTTGCGTGCGTGCCCCCCCCCTCCTCCCACCCCCTCACAAGCAGGCCAGGTGCGGGCTGGTGGTAAACTCCGCTCTCAGTGAGGCCCAGCGCGCGTTGTATTGTAGTAGCGGCGGCAGCAGCAGTGAACGCTCGAGCTTCAGGCTCAGTAGCCACTAAATCGAGCGGCGAGCAGAGGCAGCCTCACGGGAAGTGAAGTTTTGTCCTCATTCTCAAGCTGAACTTCTTAACCCTTCACAGTACCCATTCGCGTAACTGATCCATACATCTTTATTTCACTAGACACACGTAAATGAGTTTGGCCAAAGGTGAAATGATAGGCTAATTATTGTTATACATGTAAGTATCGCATTTAATTTATATCAACACATCTTTAGGAACAAAAAAATGAAGCTTAACTCGTTGAAACAAAAAGGTAGATGTGACAGGAGACCAGGCAGCGCTCACGCTCAAAGAGCGCATCCAATCATCTCTCTCTCAACAATATGACTCAATTGAGTCCATCCGAGGGCAATGAGTCCATCATTCGAGCACAACGTATGCAATACAAATTTGATCACATCAGGGCGAGCACTCGGTCCTTCATACACAGCACTCATTCGGCTTACCAGACACCAGCGTCCTCTTTACAAAAAACGTTGGGGATATTTATGTATACTACACAGAAAACATCTATACGGGATCACACTTATCGGACCACCCAACTCATTCAAAGATAATGTGGGGTACCGCATGATGCCCCGTCGCAGCACGACCCTCTAATGAAACAAAGCAGGGAGGTGACGACACAAAACCTCGACCACAAACATCACAAGCGGGTGTCACGGGAGAATACAAACTGCTATCAAGCTGACGCGCCTGGCACGGTCGCATCTATGCCGCTGCACCACACAGAAGAAAGAAAATGAAGATAAAAATGAATCAGTAGGATTCAACAAGTGTTTCAGCGTTAAAACAACGAATCTGTATTAGGGAGCGTCAAAACTGACAAGAAGATAACTACTTCAGGAAATGCTGCATTCGAATGTTTTTGCTGCAATACTTGGCAACCACGAGAAAGGATACGAAATACAGGCGAGATCATCAAGCGGCGCTGAGTATGTCATTACTGATGAATGGAAGAAGAGAGTGGAACAACCAAGCTATTCAAGTCAAGAAAAGTGTTCACAACTCAGGCCACTAAATGAAAAAATGAGTACCGACGGCCGCATAGAAGGTCGGAGGTGTGACGGTACGACAAAACCCTAGCTGTCGTTCGCCA
>VOMN01101352.1:0-23537 GCA_014899125.1 Orchestia grillus
GAGTTAGGTTTGTCTATCTTATGTCATGGAGACCGGCGTGTACATGAGAACATTGACCTCGGCTATAGATGGCCTTCAGGACTTCCATCTCTCGTGCCCGCTTTACTTCCATGAACTTTCACTCCTTCGTCGCTATTTTTTCATTATTTTTTCTTCTTTATTCTTGACTTACTGTTTCTTTACGCTGGGGTCTCGTGTGTGGGAATACACCTTGTGCATAGATTCCCTGTTCTCTATATTGCACACTAAATAGTCCCTTTCTTAGGTCTCTCTGGATCACATTTCATGAGAATAATAAGCTTTAGATTTACTGATAATCTAATCTAATCCCTTGCGCGAGGAATTGCAGGTCCTAATACAGTGGATAGGAGTATTTTATTTCTATATTGACTCACGTGTTGAGCCTGGAAGCAGATTTTTGATTAACTGTATTTGTGAGAAAGCCAGGAGGTTCATTCTGTAGTTGGAGAATCTATTTTATGCATTAATCGCTTATAAAGGAACGAATTAACACGTTGGTTGCGATGATGCTGTCTTCCTAGGTGCAAAACGACCCACCGGTGGGTCGTATCGGAGTCAATGTGTTAAATTACTGCAATTGCTGAAGCGCATTTTATAGTATACCAAACTGAAGCTTGGTTTCCGTGCCGGTTGTGATGGTCCCAGCAACCTAAGGCTGTTGTCATTCAAAGCGTCTGAGCTACTCTGAGTTTTGATGAGGTATTTAGGATACATCATGTACTTCAAGACGGTCCGTCCTCGCCAGCATTTCTTTGGGCTTCGCGGTCCTCTGAGATGGTCTTAGCGGGTCTCCGCTAGTAGCAACCAACACCTGTAGCAGGAGGATCTTGTGAGTTGAAATTATTAGTCGCAGTCTTATTTTCCATTTCCTGCTCGCTTATATGAGGGACTGGCTTACCGTGCTGCCTCCAGTAACGTTGTTTTCCGTAGTGTATTTACTTTTGTTTGTTCTTTTAAATTCCATCCTTTTTGAGATGTTCGCTGTCAGGTTGAAATGTCCTGAACAGTTGCAGTAGTTATGCTCAGTCCTGTCCACATTATGCGGTCATGAAAGATTTTAGTCTGAATGTTTCAGCCCGTTACTGCCCGATGCCTTGAATTTGAAACATAATTTAATTATTTCTACTTGCACTATGGTCTCGTTTAAACTTGAAGCGCAGTCTCTCAACGCGAAACATTGGCCGTACGGTTTTTCGTTTTATGGCTAAATTAGCACTAATGCTCGTCCAACAGATAATTTGCGTAACGGAATAAAGTTTAGTATGCCGGAGAATTGTTTGGACAGCAAAGGGCTGTATATATGATACAGCCCGTGAGGTAAATAATGGGAGCTACAAGCCAGGAGTTGTGACCAAGTGGTCTACTGAACGCTCCGTATCTGAAGACTCGGGCCAAGAACTCGAGCTGTGTGGTGCCGCTGCCTGAGACTCGGTCGCTCCTTTTCGGTTTTGTAAAATTTCCGCGAATGTGAGATGTACAATTTTCATACAATAGTAAGTGGCCTCGTCTGACTTGAGCTTTCGTTAATTCAAATCGTCTGCTCAAATTTAATCTTCGTGTTTAGCATTCTCATTTGAATGGAATCTTTGCATAATGTTGCATTTTCTGTACTCGTGAAGTGTAAATGAGCAAAATGGTTTTGATAAATTTGAGAGTTTGGCGTTTTTTCTTTAATCCCTTCTTGAAACTGACTATTTTTGTGTTGAGATTTGCTTTAATTTGTTGTATTTTACGTCTGCATTAGTAACACATTCTTCTCACTCTATAGTCCAGACTATAGTACTGTAGAAAAGAATACGTAACGAAACTTGGTAGTTATTTTTGATTTTGTATGTGCCTTGACGCCACATTGTTCCAAACACGCTGAGGTGTGTGAACTAATATTGGTTTTCATGGCACCGTGGTTCACTTAGTTACAGGATTTTAAGGTTTTTAAATACGTTTCAGCGTGTGTGCTGGTCACGGATTGCCACTCGTGCGCACTTTTTCGAAAGTTCAAACCGCGAGTGCGACAGTCGAAGCGTGCACGAGAAGAGCTGGGCCGTGGTGGGAGCGAAAAATCAGCTCTGCGATCTCCTTCCGGTACCGCGGACTGATTTTGCCGTTGACGTGATGCTCAGCTTCAGTTCCAATTTGTGGCTGGTAACTGTTGTAAAATTAGCTTTTCGCGACTTGGCTTGGTCGCTTCATCCCTGTGACCGAGGTATTGATCTCGTACAGTATTACTTGCGTCGCTGTAAGCGTCGAATTTACCGAATGAACTCGCTAATTAATTATTCGTTGGTTTTTAGAAATGTTGCGAAGTGCTTCTGGAATTTTATTTGGGTCAGGTTTCATACTGGGAAAATGACTTTTCCTGGAGATTATTTGGTGAATAACAGTATTTCACTTGTCATACCACAATTACAGCGTTTTAAAATGTGGACTAGATATGTTACGAAAACATAATAACCCACTGCATTCAGTATCAAAACTGATGCCATCTTATTGACAGCTGCCGTCAGTTTAATTGCTTAAAGCCATTCTCGCAACGAGGTAATATTAGCGCTTTACGAAGGGTGACGAATATTGGTAAACAGTTGTCTGAGAATACATGGGGGTAAAGAATAAAAGGTGTTCTTTTGCTTCGTTAATTCCATAATGCTACAAATTGAAGCAGTGAACCTGAAATTACTTGTAAAAATTTATAGAATGTTTTTTTTACGTCATTCTCTGTTTCGTCATCGGAACAATAAGTAACAGTTTCAAATCCTTGTCAAAGGGCGCGGCTCTTCGGGTATTTACTGAAATCTAGGAAATAATTTTGTTTATATATGTACCGTGGATGTTCAATTTTGCCTGGCGGACGGCGATTTTACGGAATTTAGTAAGTTAACTTTCCCTCTTCTTAAATATAGCTTCTGAAAAATTGTACGCGTACGGTCATGTGAAGATGTAGTTAACAGTAAAATTTAATTTATTTATTCATTACGACAATGTGATGTGGGAATTGATATTTTGACTTCTATGGCTTTATATTGGGCAACTGTTATGAACGTTGGGAATAATAGCGAAGTCTTAAATTCTTATTGTTTCATTCAAAACTTAGGTGCATAAAATAGGAATGACTCTTTGTGCAATATTTCATCAATTTAAAAAGTAAGTTAGCCCATTTTAAGGTTAAAGCTACTTTTAAATTGGGCGATAACCGTCTTTCCATGTGATGAATGCCACCTTCATGTTCACCTACTGAAAATTATGAGGTAAACTACATGAATTTATGTAGCTTCATATCGACCAAGTTTTCTTGTACTGGTTTTGCTCTCTGGTCGTTCTAGTATTCACAAGGAAAAATAGTTTCCATGGTGGAATGAATTCATGATAATCCATCACATTAAGTTGTTTCTGTAGGGAATGAAAGCTCAGAAAAAGTTTTCATGACTTTACGATTGTAACATAGTAGCCTAATCAAGTCTGAACTGCTTGCATGATACCTTTATCAGTGTTTAGCGTGTTGAAATATGCCATGCCACATCACAAACACTTTTGCAGTCGACATTTCCCCGGAACTGAGCGAGTCTGAGCAATCATCTCCGCGCGTAGCGAGTCGCCTCATTTTGTTTAGCGTAAAATTTCAGTTTTTATACTGTCCGGAATTATGAACAAATGAAACCACTTAAAAAATTCTCAACTTTGAGCTGAAGTCGAGAATGGAGATTATGACGATAAGCTCAAGTTTTCTCAACTCTATTCGATATTATCGTGTAATAGCAGTCATTCAGCTAGGTGGGCTATTTCTCTGAACTTTGTGATGCTAGATTAGAAATAGCTCGTGTTTTATTGTATGACTGAAAGTTTGCACGCTTGAAATAAATCGTGTATCCGTTGTACTTTTGCACTGTTGAAAATGAAACTGGAGATGCTTTGTTTTATAAATCATTACGCAAGATTTGATTCTGTCCAAATACTTATTGCAGGAAAGCCTTACATCGCGCCTAGTGCATTATTTCAACGTACTGATTTCGCGGTTTTTAATTTTATACTTTTTTCTTCTTTGCTTTACCTCCGAGATCGCATAAACTTTATCATAGTACTTATAAGTCAAATTTGTTTTCTTCTCGCGTTTCCGAAATCCTTCGGGTTTAAGAGATGATGTAATGTCATTTCATATCTACACATGGCAAAATAAAATAAAAAGTAACTGGTTGTTTATATCTTGCTATGAAACCATGATCACTCTTGCGTGCTAATTCCGGGCACAGAATTATCGAGGGGTGACTCGCTTTTTTACCTCTGGTTCCTGTGTCTTTCTTTCGGGTTTGACTGCTTACGACATCGCCTTATTTTTATTGACTCGAGCAATTGCGCGACCGCGGGGAAATTCTTCCGTGTGGACCGCCTCGAGCTAACATTTTCCAAGTGACGGCATGTGTTCGTCAGGTTTTTGCTGAACTTCAAATTAGGAAATGGATAAAAGTGGAATCTGAGAAAAAACTATGAATTATTTTATTGGAGCAACTGTTATTATAAAATTTCCTGTATCTCAAGTGTTGTTTTAAGTGATGATGAAAGTAGGTGTCAATTCTCGTTTGAAGTTGCGTGTTCGTTCGTAGTGGCCATACATCGGGCAATTGCGCTGCTGCGGGATCATTCTGCCGTGTGGACCACCTGGAACTAACATTTTCCAGGTGACGGCATGCGTTCGTCACTTGTTGCTTGTTAATTGGGCCCCACTTCGTATTCGTATTACTGTTTAAGGTCTGCTCGGAACAATATAAGAATAATACTTTTTTCCGAGGCAACGGAGAGACCTAGTGACGTTAATTAAAGACGATCAATTAGCAACTTCACTTGTAAGAGAGGTGCGGGATGGAGGTCGGGACCACCGCTCTATGCATTTTGGGGGAATTTACACGTGTTTTCAACCTGTATAACTTTTAAGTTGTCTCAAAACGAGTGCGCCTGTGTTCTGCTTTTCATACGAGACTCAAAATCCCAACTGAAATCGTTTCATTTACTTGCTTGGATCATATAATCATCAATAATCATAAAAGATGACGTCTGTCGCATTTTCTTTATTATACGTAGTTTCGATTGTACGTCACGACGAAGAAGTTATCCAATCCTCTGATGTTAGTCTGGCGAGTCACCCTGTGGTGACGCGACTGAAGTTTATGGCGCGTGAAAATATCCGCCCGGTGATAATGCGTGGACGCGTCGGAGAATCTTGGCCTTAGACGTCATATTTTATAATACAGTTGTCGGTTAATTCGATGTTGCACGCAAACAATTTCTGTCTGAGCGAAAGAATATCGCTGTGTCATTCCGAAGTCTGAACTCTCATATGAACTGGAGGTGTACGACGCTTTCAACCCTTCACGTCCTGGATTTTTTCTTGCAGGGAAATAACCTTCTCTTTGTTTGCCATTACGCTTGTTTGGATCAATATCGAATAAAAACAAACCTGAATTGGTTAAACTGTAGCAGATGCCTTACGCATTACATTTCTTCTAGATTATTATAGGTGAATTTAAGCTCTTTAAATGATGTTTAACGTAAAAGTTAAACTAACGTGTGACTTAGTCATACCAGGCAGTGGAGGGTTAGCTCGTCTAGGCACAGACGGCAGTCATAAAAGATCGCATAGACACGTCAACGTACGTCTTTCTGTTTCTCTTACTTGTCCTACTGACGTCTTCCGTGTATTTTTAAAGAAACTTATTGGTTTAATTCTCTTCACTGTTTGTTTTTATTGTTTCCTTACTATTGAGAGATCCTTACAGTGAGTACTGGGAAAAGTTCAAAGGAGTGATAATGATTTCATGTCACAAGTGTTAGAGATTATGAGTCATTTTTGTTTTCCATATTAGGTTAAGCTAGCGCCATAATTCTTTCGCTAGCGAGGCAGATTTCCCCTCTTACGATTTGTCTGATAAGTTTTCATTCGCTATGTACCTTGTGGAAAGTGATGTGAAGGTGAAGAATGCATGTGGGACTGATTATGCTTGTTTAAAAAATGACCCTGAAGAAGATCCCTGCCGTGTGAGGTGCGCGTTGCCCCTTTGTGACAGTTCAAATTGAGTCAGAACTACAAATGTTGAAAACCAACCGATCCTGTGGCGAGAGATGTGTGCTCAACAACAGAGAAACATCTGAGGTCAGTGTTCACAGACCGTTTATGCTTTACTTGTACCAATATTTCCTGCGACAATTGTAGTGCTTGACGTCTCTCTAGCACGCAGCATCGCGTGCTTGCGGTGCTTGCAGAGCATCAGAAATCTTCCTGATGGTTTTAATGACCACAGTTGCGTCCCTGAGCTGGAGGCACCACTGACGGTCGAGCAGCATCGGGATGAGTCATTTTCAGTTACTGCGACACAGTCTCATTTACTTGTGAAACGTTGAGTTATAGTGCAGAACGAAATGCAACCAAGAGTTGGGGATGCCTCGTGCCGATCTACCCCAATTAAGGAATAATTCACGCTATTTATTGGTAATGTTTGCTCTTCTCTTAAACTTCGGAAATGCAGATGCTGATCATGAGCAGCACGTGCCACAGAGCCTGTGACCGTAAACACACTCGCTCATCTGTACATGCTTTCTGAGACCTTTCATGCTGACTGTAACAATGCACTTGTTCGTATAATGCACTGGAGAGGAAATCAGTCACTTCATGGGAATTCTTTCATTAGTTGTTTTGATGCATCATCGCCTGCTGCATTTAGGGGATTGGAACCGAGTTCTTATACGACGAGTTCTGTAGTTGTGTCTGAAGCCGTGTCATTGAAACACATCTGTCGTATTTATTGCATACGCCTTCTGATGCGGTTGAATTGAATTTTTGTCACTGGAACTTGTACTCGTATGACAGTCAATCAAGGCATTGAGAAACCGTAAGCGCTGTGGCTATAAAACTATTGTTGAATATTTATGGTGTATAGCTTTATTTCTTCTGTTCTTAATTGTGTAATTTCACAAACGTTTATTAAGCCTATGCAGTATACCTTGGATACCTCTGAGATGTTTGGGCCTTCGCGCCTGGGCCACCATGGGGTGCCGCTTCTTTGTGTGCATGGTGTGCCTTCGCATATCCGCGAGCTGTTGAATGAGACCGTTTCCCTCTGACGGTTGATGATAGTTTGTAGAAGTTTATCCAGCTTCTTATTGAAGACGTCCAGAGAACCTAGTATGATCATTGTTACTTCAAAAGAAGTAAAATGCCATACCGATTGTTTATGAGAATGTAGTATGAGGTTTTAAGTTATAAATTGGATGGTTGAGTGGGAATGTAGATTTAGTAAAAATTCTGTATTCCTTGATTTCGCCGCCTTATATGTTCAGCTTAGTTTATTGGTTGTGATAAATTCGAACATTATGAAACGAATGTAGGTAGAAATAGTATGTCTATAACAAAAACTTCATTCGAGTTACAGTTGAAAAATACTCGTATATTTTCGAAAGGAAAGTTCAGATTTTGTATACCTGCCTTACAGGGAAATGAACTCCTGTAGTCCGAACTGTTCCTCATAAAAATTCTATTTTCTTTCCTGGTATGTTAACAGTTCATTTGCATGATAATTACTCCTGTCTATGGTCACTTTTTGTCGAGAAATCGTGCACGAGACAGACCCGTGGGGACGGCATTTCGGTTGCGTGCTGTTACCGCACGCAGTCTTTCTCTCGGACCCCTTTGTCGCAGGGTCACGACGGCGAGTCGATTCTTTCATGTGCCTATTCCATTACTTGGCCCCCAACGGTTCATTCTTTTCTTGCTCTGTGTTCTGAAGTGAAGTGCTCTTGGTTAGTTTCGTAAAAACAGCGCGACAGTTAATTACCGTTTGCTGCCTTTACTCCGGGTACTTTTTCCAATGTTTTTATTTTACTTGGAAAGTACGTGTTGAATTTAATTTCGATGGTTTATTTTTACTGCGTTTTGATATTTCTAATGTTAGTGTAGTGTTGTGACGTGTACTTATTTGTTGCGCTAAGTGATCGCTTGTTTCATTTTTTTCTGTTTCAGTTTCTGACTTATTTTCTGCATTTATTAAATAACGTATTTGTTTCATTTTCTATGTACAAGTTGTCTTCTAGTATCCGAGACCGTTCAATTTTATTTTTCTATATTGTTGAAACGTTCCTTGTATCACTATCCAGTGAAAATTTCGCGACCTTAAAATTATGCTTTCAATGATGTGCGGTACTTTCAATTGTAATATTGTTTCTTTCATTTAAAATATTAGGATTTTGTACGTTTTTAATTCAAGTTTTCCTGTTACTGCTTTGTTTAAGTAGCTGATAATGTACACTTCATTCTCTGTGAGCGAGCTGCAGCGTATTTTGGGGATGTAACTCATTGGGAAGCAAGCAAGGACTCTGAGCTCATCTCTGACGGAACTGGTTTTGGAGGCGGATTAATATCCTTATTATTCTTCTAGCTGCAAGCCATCGTTCATTAGAGATGACCAGCTTCAAATTAGCAATACGTACGGGTAGTTATGGGTCTAGTATGATTTAATAAATTTTCATTTCTGCCGCTTGTGAACTCGAGAAATTTACCGTAGCAATTCTTCGCGAGTGTCTTTGCCATCTTCTGTATAATACTTAGAATTTTCCGCTCATTTCTAATGCCGAGTGCTACTAGTGACGTTTAAATCTAATGTTTGAGGATTCTGTCAAATAAATTGAAGAGGACAAAGGCGTTATACTACTGCATAACTTGCATAACTTCATCCAAGAGTAAATTTTGTGCGATTTTCAAAAATCTCTATTTATAAAATCATTAACCGAAATTACGAAGAAACTTCGTACGAAAAGTTGTGGTCATAATTTTTCCCTTGCTCAGATTATTTTTTCTAGATGAGATCAGCATACGCATTTGCATTTTTTCATACGATTCAAGAGTTGGTGTTGTACGTGCAGGTTATGTAGGCAGGTTAGTCCAGGGCTGCAGGGTCGTTTCTAACCCAGCATCGCTACGGCTCAGGCATGACAGTGTTGTGAATGTATACGGTAGTAGCGTTCGTCTTGAATTACGAAGCGTAGAGAGCTGAGTTTTTGTTTAGTATGCTATTGTGCTCTTGCTATTCATATATTTGTCCTGGGTGGAGCGGTGTAGTTCAAGAAACTACTTTTGGGAGCAGTGTTATTTTTCTGACCCCGGGGACCATTTTTTGGCGAGCGTAGTGATCGTCTCCCCGAGAACGTGTCGGGGAGATGTTCCGTGCTCCCACGACTGGGGTGTAAGCGGCCCTTAGAGTATTGAGAGGGATGTTAGCTCGGTCGGTTTTCTTGTTTCTTTTTATTTCATCGCTATTTTCAAGAGATTGTGGGAAACTCGCGAACTATCATCTCGGATGACGTCTATGCTTCGTGCTTGCCATCGATGATATTCAGTCACAATTTTCCTGTCACGTGGGCGTTTTACCTCTAGCCAAATGACATGGTCGCGGGAAATGTGTTGAACGCTACTTTAACTAAGATTTATTGTAGCTATGCTGTTTAAAACTCGTGTATTGGCGAATGTTTGTTGGTCCAATATGGATAATGTCATCAGATTCTACCCTGCATTAATGACAATTCTACATGTAGCCCAAAATTATGTTAGTAATTTTGACCAATTAAGAAGGTCGCCAAACAGAAATTACCATTTATCAGGGGTATAGTTGGCAAAAAATTTAAATGTTATGAGGAACGTTATTGTACCTAAACATTTTCATTATATATGCTTTATATGAGTCATTTGTGCCATCGTCACTGGTTCAGCACGATCCAAAAAAAAATTATACTAGTAATTACTGAATAGAATCCGGGAAAGTAAATGACATTTGTCGAAAGGATAAAAGCTATAAAGTCATTATAATATTACTTCACCGTGAATATCTTTCCTCAACTTGAAGCTCAAATTAGAATAATGGTACGCAATTATAGTATTAAATTTTTATTTTTTTCTGCAGTACACTGGTTAAAATGAACATCTTTACATCCGTGAAAAAATTAGGCAAAAAGTCGCACCAGCTTTGCATTTCGTAAAATTCTTTCTCCGGGTAGAAATTGTCTTCCGCCATTAAAGTTGATCTTGTCATCGGGCCTCTAACGTCAGCTTGATCTGAACCTCAAGCATGGATTGAAAGCGGTGAAGGTCTTCCTTGCCTAGTATCCCGGTGTTTTTATTCGCACAAAGGCTACCTTCGATTTGATGTAGATGATACTCGAATTGCTTTTGTTACAAACGCTATAACGTCGTTTTTCTTTGGTCATAAACGAGTGTTAGTTAATGGCTGAGACTTCACTTCAAAATCGTGCTGTTATGAAAAGCTGGGCTATGAGCTCCGTTGAGAAAGAGGTTTTTATATTTGAATGTCCCATGGTTGGTGTTCTGGATAGTTAGGCGAGAACGTTGATTGCATTATCTTACGCGTTTCTTTAATTTTCAGTCGTCTGTATCCTCGACTACAATAAAACGGGTTCAAAGAGGCTGCGGCATTGACAACGAATGTGAATAAGAAAATCGGTTCGTCGTCAACCAAAAAACTTTAGGATCAGAACTGCATTTTTTCCCTAAACTTTACCTGTTCATTGTGCAAGGTTAATTTAAATGATTATCATCACAGTGCATGAGATCACAATAGATTTATTCTTTAAGTTTTTGTGACAGCCTCTGGGGTCGCGCATGTGGTGCATCACGTGCGACTGACCAACCGCTGGTTTTGGTGAAAGCGTGCTCTGCCAGCCACCGGTCACAAGCTCAGTCGCTTCGTTACGCTCTCAAAATTAATTGCCTTAACGTTCGTTCCTCACGGACTATTGCTGTCGAGTGCTCCTGGCAGTCTGCTTTGTCGGACGATGAATTGTTTGTTCTTACATTTTTCCAGATGTGTGGCCTCTATGAACTTGTGGTTTAGTTATTCATGACCCGCAATCCTTGCCGAAAGATATTCAATATTTCTTCTGTAGCGCATGTAGGGAGAGCAGGGCACAGCATAGGTGTTATGAGCGGTAGGCGCAAATTTAAAATGAATAAAATTGGTTCGGGCGTAGCATTCTGGGGAAAAAAGTGAATGACAGAAGAAACTTGCTACCGTAAAAGCTAACAAAGAAAATACTTCGTGTCCCCCAGGAAGATGCCCTGCAGGGATTGTCTTTCAGCATGTCTCAAGAGCATACGGCGACCTTCGGTGCATGGATAGGACTTCCTAGCTATGCTTCTAGTCTCATAAAAAATTTGCCGTATAAATTGAGAATGACGCTGAAACTGATCCTGAATCTTGTTGTCAGTCGCACAAAATTTGTCAAAATAGTTCTAAATTCATAGCATTATATTAACTCATGCTTACGTAGCATATCTTATCTCAGATTAAGATGATCTTCTAAGTCACCGCATTAGTTGCTAACAAATTTTTGCGATCGACTTATCGTTTTTACAAAAAAGTTCTTGATTCCATCGTAATTTTTCCCACGAGCTTAGATAACGGTAATGGAAAACTTCGTATGAATTACAAGCTGTGGCCATGCGTAATCTAATCTATTGAGGTTTTCGAATACTCGCAACTACGTTGATAGCCTTTTAATTGTCCGTGTTACCATTCCTTTGCTCTTCCCCAGTCCGACTAATTAGCGGTGTTGCCAATTTAAACTCAGGAAGGAAAACGCGAGTCCTGTAAGCATCCTCCTAAACAAGCATTGAGCAACTCGTATGCGGAATTCACAGCATACTGCAGTTACGTTGAGTTAACTGTCACAGCAATATCATTTCTCATGAGCACTTCACTAAAGAAAGTACAATTTGAATTGATGAAATGACAAGGTAGATAAATTTATATAACTAATTGAGAAATGAGAGTTCCCTTCTTTAAATGACGGCATGCTAGACCATTGCACTACGAGAAGATAAGCCTTATCTCTTTAAGTGCAATCATGACCGCTAAATAAGATAAAATTAACACAGGAAAGGAGACAGGGAATAACAATCCCCTCTGTTACTGCCCGAAAATCTTACTTGAACTGGAAAAAATCTGAGGCGTGCACATACATCGCATAGCTAGAGCGCGTAATTGCTTGGTATCGATCATATATCTGATGGAGTCTGTGCTGGCGTCCATTTGAAGCGAACTAAATACCGTCTGGCAATGTTTAATTCTACCTCAGTATCTCATCTCTAAGATGGCCCGTGTAATGTATGTGGTCAAATGATTCCGCAGGGTGTAAAAAGTTACACCTTCCCATGGTGATTTATTAGCGCCGTATAATGAATGTGCATTTTTCTCATTTTTTTTTTTCAGTGTATTTTGTTTTCAATCAACTGTGTCCAGTGTTAATGTCGCTGCGTGATACTGATTTATTTTGAACTTTAAGAAACGTAGTGAATGGTTGGAAATAATATTTTAAAAAAACGTCGAGTTGTGCGTACGCGAAGTTAGTTCAGCAATTATATTATACCGTAACTATGATCACTTCAGCCTCAATTCAAAACAGCACCAGATCTGCAGTCAATTTTTCCAATGCATCATCACGAATTACAACGAAACAGCTTACTTACTTCTGTAAAAGACGGCTTTTCCGTTAGTGTTCTCATTTTTACCATGTTTTGAGTACTATTTTCGAACCGGGAGAAAGTCGTGAAATTTTGTGTACCAGATGTCATTAACTTGCTAAACATCGAGTGTGGCAGATGATCTTGAACAGTATTTTAGCACACGCTACGTTCAGTTTGTCTGTGCCGCCGAGTCTGTGTAGCTAAGATACAAGTTATGTTGTACCTGACATTGAGCTTTGAATGCAGCTGGCCACGTGAGAAGCCCAACTGTCCGACGTTGGTCCTGTTGGGCTAAGGTTGAACACGTAGGGAAAGCTTCATGTTAACCTCAGCGTAGATGACTCAATCCGTTTTTCTTTGCCTGATTTACATTATTCTACTTTATGGAAGTAGAATTGTAAAGTTTTCAATTTCATAAAAACGCTTAGAATATATTTTCTCGGTCTTCTAGGTGCAAACTGATGTATTGAGAATGTAGTAAGACTTGAAGAGAAATGTTTTCAATAAGATTTATGGTTAATTTCAAAACGTCTTGCTGAAATTGTGGACCTGATACCGATTTCATCATTTTTCTCGGAACCTACAACTTCTATCTATTCTCATTTAAGTGAACCGAGAGGTGAAAGCTGACAGTTGGCCATTGTGAATTAATTTCTTCAAGTTTTCCACCACCCCATCTCCCTCCCTCCCCGGGGGGCATAGGATAGGCCCTAGATAGTATTCAAGTTAGTCTACCCTATGCTATGGGGACTGGCAATCCTAAAGGGCCACTGTTATGTTACTTCAGCTTTAGTTATGCGTTAGACTTCTACCTATCGTAACTGTACTTCTTTCCATTTTTATACCTTCTTTACCGATTTTATTCGTCTTTTCTCCCTTTTCCTTCTTATTTGTTTCTATGCGCAGGGAATCTTGTGTTAGAACACGCCTGTGCATGGATTCCACATTTATAGTAGTCCATGCTAAATGGTTCCTTCTTTTCGCAATCGCATTTCATTTGGATAGGGTGCTTTAAACTAATTACAATCCAATCGTATTCAAACTTTTTGGTGCTGAACCTTCGATAGTCCTAGCATACCGCCTTTTTAATAGGGAAACTAATTACTTCAAAACAGTCGTTCTTTTCCATTTACTCTTGAAGTTTCATTTTATGCCTGCTATTGTTCAATTCTGTCACACAATTCCGAATCAACCATTTGTGTGGTTGTATACCTATCTAATGCTTTTAATGGAAGGTACTTGTGTGATAACTTTAAAGTAAGTTTTATTCTGTACACTTCACTCTGATTACTTTGCGTGTTATGTCTGTCTCGACCGATTTTATAATAGTGTTTTGATTGCAAGGTATCTGTAATGCTCTCTCGAGCCCTTTAATTCTCCCTGTTATCGAGCTGGAGTGTGTGATTATACGTGGGAATTTGTATTGGAAGATCCATGACCTGCGGGGCGTTTTGATGCGAGTTTTGACTCGCATCAAAAGTGTGTTGGGGAAGTGTGTTGGGGATTTTCTGTTTGATTTTGTTCTTATTATTTCGGTTGAGTTGCTAGTGAATTCTTGATAGCTATCGGTATAGGAAGTTTTTGCCTTCTGAAGTAGATTCAATTCGCGAGTTCTAAAAATTTGTGAATTTCACGGTTCTGCTATAAATATTTCTTACAAATTTCTCTGTAGATAAGAAACAACAAAAATTCACACTTATGAATGTACCGCTGGAGCTCATGAATGAAGGCGATGTAGTGTGATATAGCTACCATTTTGTTGGGTTTTCCGGTCTGGTCGACGCCGTTGCAGCGCCGTGTGCTCCATCTATCTCTGCCAGGCATATAATTATGTGGGAGTCCGGATGCAGATCATTTAAATGCAGACCCAGAAGACCTTATGCAGGCAATTCCATTGTTTCCGTTTTGGTTGTGATAGCAAGAAGTTTTGTATGATTCTCAGATGACTTCTTAATGTAATTCGTACGTCGCTTTATGTAATTCATACGTCGCTTTATGTAATTCGTGAGGAAGTTTTCAAGGCCTTTGTTGGAAAATTAGGTCGGCCTTCCGGAATTCGAATAAAAACTACGCTGGTCATCCGGCGTCAGAACTCGCTTGGACTCAGCTATACTGACTACGGTCGAACTCTCCATGTCTCCATGGAAGGTTTGTGCTAAGCCTTCGAGTCCTGGACGTATTACTGGTGTGTATGATGTATGGATCAGAGGACAGATTCTCTGGCAACTAAACGTCGTATGCATTAACACCAAGTCGATTTCGACGGCTGCAGCTGAAAGTCCTGATCAACTATGCTTTAACTTCTTAAGAAGTATAATTATGAGCTCCAATTCTTTTTATATTTAACCCATTGGTGGATTGAGTTATTCCTCAATAAATTTTACTAATTGTTGTAGAAACTAGTTCAAACGTCATTTGCGTCATATGTAAAATTTGAAGAAAAAATATTGTCCAGTTACTGAAATAAATGCGATTTTGTGATGTATGCGGCTATAGAAGTTACGAGGTACCAAAAATCTAAATGTAAAAGTGACAAAACGTTTTTTATTTCATTATATAAATTTAGAGGCACTGTATGATCAAGAAAACATGTCATTTTGTTCTATTACTATTGTTTTTATTTGATATTGCCATCCAGCGTCTGTAACAATCAAGGCTACGCTTCAATGAGTTGAAATATCAAATGTCTTGGAGGAAGAATGGCTGCCGAATGGGATTTTATTGCTCCTTTAAATCGTTTAAATTTTTGGGATTAGTAAGATCCAAGTTTTGATTCGAAGAATCAAGAGTCCGACGTTTTAATTTGTTTGTTATGCCCTAGTAATACGTTTCTAATCAAATGACCTAAAGCGTAAATTCTGAATTTCATATGAAACTTTTTGGAGCCCTTACAAAATGAACAAAAAGTAACTCAACATATGTCAAATGCATTAAAAAATCAACTCGTTAATTTTGCACGCATATCTTTCGGTACTAGCAGGCGTTGGAGGTGTAAGAAATTCAGCTCACTTTCACCCTGTCAACCCGGCTAGTGCATAGGTGTACCAGGCAATGCTTATTCCTACACATTCTTAGCTGAAACAACTAATGGAGCTCATCGCTACTAACAAGTGGTAAGGCTGGTGCTAGTGGAGCTGGGCTGTTGATTTCGTCTATTTTCGTCGACGACTTCGAGGCTTCACAGTTCCTCTGGGACATCTCTAGCCATCCACCGCAACATTAGCTAACAAGCTTGTGACTAGTGCTGGTTTCGCATTATATGTTTAATGTGGAAGAATGGGCTTTACTTTGTCTCTCAAACGTCTTCCGTGGAGAAGGTCATTACGCAGTGCTAACGGGATCCTTCGCGAGTGTTTGGTGTTAGGTAGGCATTATTTTTCTAATTTTGAGGCTCTAGATCAGCGTTTCTCAACCTCTTTACCCTTAGGTTCAATAACAAAGGTCAGGTATATTTATATTATAATATTAGTTACCAAGAATATATTGTGCGTTTTTATTAATATTGCCTATGTGAAATTAATGAAAATTCAGAAAGTCTGAAATCTTAATATATTCTCGCTTATTATTACGGAACCTAAGAGTTCCGCGGAACTCCGTTTGAAAAATACTGCTCTAAATTCTAGAATGTATTTGCTCGCTGCTTTTGGTGCAACACATTGGTGACTGCTGAGCTGGAAATGCTATGTAATGTAAGCTAAGCTATCATTCCGAAAGGGAAGCACTAGAGTTGCATTTCACCACGCTCTAACGTGTACAAGTATATTTTATATTGTCAAAATTTATCTCTCTTTAAACCGTTGATTGTTTCTAGTGATTCTTTTTTGGATTGGAATTTTTATACGCTCCTGTGTGAAGCCTTGTAATGATCTCATTTGAAAACTTCAACTGATCAGTTAGGTTTTATAGCAATCTTCTTTTTAACTTTGGATACGCAATTCAATGCCCCTGTAGTTTTTCCTTCGACATTGGATGTGAACTTTGCCTCCTATCTTCCGTTATTTTTTCAACAATGCACGTGAGCATCACGTCGTAGGCGCGTCGGGGTCGGATTCATTTCCTGTTCGAGGCTTCGCTGCTGTTGTTGTTTGCCGTCTCGTGGAGACCTAACAAAGAATATTGTCCGCGAGTGGAATACAAATCTTTTAGGGTCTTGCTGTGATCGCAAGCAAGCAGCACTGCAGGAAGCAAATGCTGGATGGATAAAAGGGGTCACCGATACCAATTTCCGTAAAATGTTCAACGTATTTGAAATGATTTTAGAGGATTTTTTCAAAAATGCTCTGGATTAAATTAGGAATTCTTGATTGAATAGCACTTTTTATAGAAAGTTTTGTAAGACTTCAGTTTTGAATGATTGAACAGTATATTTTGAACGATGCCGCAGACCTGCTGAGCAGGTTCAAAATTATTTTATAATTGGTGTTATAAAGAAGTATACTGAGTTAACTCTAGGGAATTAGTGATGCCAGAATTTTTGAAACATGCTATATCATGATTATGCCTTTTGGCTTTGAGAGGCTATATTAAAAAATTAATGCGTCGTGTAGTGTCTTGGTTTTTGTGAGCCTACCTTGCAGGTTGCCTCGTTACTAGAAGTCTTCAAGCCACCAAACTTGGCATCAGCAGGGGTCGAGAAAAAGGTTTAATTTGGTTTGATTGGTGCCGCTAGGCAAAGCACAGATCAATCTATTTTTACCTTTTAATTTTTGCAAATGTGCGACGAACTGTTTTCTTTTGGGATGAGAGAAAAAAAATGAACCCTTGTATAGTATTCATATGCGGTTTTGCTGTTGCGCATATTGAATAATAAACTTAATGCAGTTATTTGGAGTCACGCAGTCGTTAAAAATTCCTAGAAGCATGCGCTGAAGACTGAATCTCTAGTGTCTTTCGAGGACTTGACGTTTTGGGGGTATTCCTGAGCTACCCTGTGTGGAGCGCTGGGTAGTTTTTTCATCATATCTGTGTTTAGATAAAGGTGCCAGACGTGCCATCAACGCCACGCACAACAGAAGCAAGAAGGCTTGCTGGCTGAGTTGCTCAGCCCTAGGTGTCTTTTTCCTCTTCTCTGTCGCCCTCATGAGAGCGACCCATGTATTTGCCTTTCCCGTGTGTGTATTTATTTTCTGTTTCCTTCTCACTTCAACGTCATGTCTCATCAAAGTGCTCGCGCTGTTGCGATTCATTGTGGCAGGTTGTGTCGGCGAGACGCAGGAACGCCAAGCCGCCATGGTGCTAGTCAAATCAACTCACACCGAGCATCGCTGTGGTCATCATCTAAGCGAGACGAACTGGCATGAAGCCCTGAATATGGTGTGGATGTACCTTAGCAGGTACCTCTTGGTAGTTGGGTGATTTTCTTTTAAAGTAACATGGAAATGTTTAGGGTTCTCTCTCAGTGAGTGTGCTCCCTGACCTTCGTTCTCAGTCAGAGCCAGGACCATAGTGTGCATGTGCTCTGCCTGGGGACGGCGAGCGACGTCCTGGAACGAGTTCTGGTGTCACGGAGTAAGGTGGCGGCGTATTTTGCCATCTAGAAGGCAGCAATTTAGTTACATTACTAGTGTAGAACTAGAACCTTATTGGGATTGATTATGTATTGCTCATTGCGAAAGCAAGACGTTGAGAGAGAGGTGGGCTTCATTAACCAATTTTCAGATTTTGACTCAATAGTGCTGCCGCTTCTTGTCACTTATTGAAATATTTTTCTTTGAGTTTTTAGTAAACTTCTTTCTGAGGTTTTGGCAACGTGACATTCCTTCTCTTGCACGTTTACTCGTGCATTCACGTTTCCCAGCGCGCTTTTTTTTACAGCCGGCTGCGCTTGCTAAGTTTCTTCCCAAGCTTCTCAAGCTTCATGCCGGTCAAGCGCTAAGAAACTGCTCTTTCGGAAAAAACATTCTAATTTCGCTCGAATTCTTTGCCTTCATACGCTTCACTCAATTCTACTTATTTGATCTGTACTGCTAAGTACAAGCTTATGTAAGGTTATTAACGCCGTTATATTTTTAAGGCTCTAAAATAGAACGGTAAGAAGAAAACATGGTAATATTCTGGAATTTTCGGGAGCTCCACATGTTGAAGAAATTTGCTGCATAAAAAGTTGCCTGTTGAAAAATGTACTCATTGGGCCTAATCATCCATTTCTGGTTTTATAATAATACATAATTTCGAATGAGGTTCGAGGTAATATCAGGCTTCTGTAGCAATGATCTTTTGCGGTTTTGGTACAGACGATATGTTGTGCGCAGGTAAAATGTTTTAGTTTAGTGTAAGATCACTGAAAGGACTACGAAAAGTCGTTACCCTAAGAATGTATGCAATGATGGCTTTAAGTGTAATTGTCATCTTCTTTCTAAATAATCGTGTAAGAATGCAACGTTCCTCATACAAAGCGCGGTTTCATTTGTGGTGTCGAACGTGAAATCTCTGATAGTGGCATAATGTGGGTGCACGAATCTCTACAGCCATGCCTCTAATTCTTGCTTTGTCGAGACTTCTGCCGCAGGAAGTATACAATTTTGAAGGTCTAGTTTGTTTTACGCTTAAGATTTAATTGAACAAAAATTTTCTTAACGCTGTCAGTAGAGAAGTTTTTTGATTTGCAAACGTTTTGAAATTCAGTTATGCTGCGAAGGTTTCTTGCTGGTGGCTTCTTGCGCGGCTCAAGAAAGTGTCAATGGAACAATGTGTTTCCGACTTGGGATATTTCATTTTCTCACCTGAAATAGGTCTCTCAGTAAATTACAAGTATGCGACGTCAATTTATTTACCAGTGAAATTAAAGAACAAATACACGAAGTTCACAATGGTGATGTTAACCTTTATTAATTCCAACACGTTTTACCGTTGGGTTTTCAATGCCTTACAACTACTGGCGTGGTGAGGGATGTGAGGAATGTGTGGTTTAAACTTCCTTTTCCAAGGGAAGTACTCCCTGCTAACGTAAAAATGCCTTCGACTGAGCCGAGATTTGAACCAGGGTCCTCTCGGTTACGAGGCCAGCACGCTAGCAGTACGCCATGGAGCCCACACAAGTATGTGCATGAGAACGCTAATGGATAATCTTTGTTCATTCGAACAGATATCACAATTGCTAATTAATTTCAATGGAAACATTTTCAAAAATATTTGAACTTTTTTGTTTGTTTTAATTTCGATTCACATCCTGCATAAGTGTGCATTCAAGCTCGATTGTGTTACTTCTAAAAAAGTTCAAAGCAAGTGATCGCTGTGGGGGAAAATTTCCAGAGCCGTATTAGAAAAAACAGTTTCCCCAGTTTCCAGGTCAGGCGTAACTTGGATCCTGCATGACGTAGGCTAGTTTGCGAGATGCAAACGCCCTCCCGCGTCAGGCAGCTGTGCCTCGTGTCACCTTGTGCATGTTTCTATGATCTCAGCTGGTAGAGAGCGCCACTTGTGCTTAAAAAAATACCTTTTCTCCGTTTAAGCCATGATAAGCGGAAGCGTCTCAAGAAATCAAGCGAAAGTTCCACTAGCAATTTTTTTTTAAGTGTGTGCTACGCTTGGTTCATGGTTAATTCTATGAATTCCTCAGAGTGTGCTCAAGTAAATTGAATTGGTAGATATGAAATGTACTTGAAAATTGCGGGTAACTATACTCGAAATACAATGTATAATATCCGTAGATCCTTTTCTTTTTTGGTTCAAAGGCTACGAAAATGTATCGTATCTTACTGCGTCTGTGAGACGTCACGATTGTGTCGGCAAACATAAAATTTACGACTCAGGTTTTCACTCTTTTCGGTGAGCTTGAAAATGCAGCTGTTGGGAGCGTTAAATAAATAGGAGAAAAGGTAGGAAAACAGCTGACGGGTACCGGTGAGCTCTGCGATATCGCGACTTAATTCCCTTATGTGGGATGGTAAGTTTCGCTTCTTTATTTTTTAAATTTAATTCTTCAAGAATTCTTTAATTCCTGGTAATTTATATTAGAGTGTGTAAAACCGAAGTTACTGGTAGATGAGGCCTCTAAAGAGAAATTTGGAGTTGATCAACGTGTAGATAAGAGTACATAAAAAGCATCAGCATAATTCCGTTGCTATGTGTCGGCCTAGATATCCGCGTAGACATGAGCTCGGAAGTTCTGATACACGCACATTCTCCTTTGGTGGAATATTTATTATTGATTTATGAATTTAGACGAATATTGCTTGGGATAGGTAGCCTGCTACATGGTATTGCCTTCCAGACACCTTCGCAGGTAGCGGGTTGCCACTCGCACACTATCTCATCATTAACGGTGGTTCGGCCCATATCAGCAGGGGCTGTGTACCTATGCTGGAGCTACACGCTCCTCTGCACCCCTGCAAACAGCAGACTCACCTAATCACTCGCTCTCAAGCTGCCTCACTCACCAGTGGACTGATGCGGGACTTCATTGGTCTGCATCGCATTGGATCATCTTCTGTTACGATCAAAGCTGATAATTGTGCTATTTATCCGGGGTGTTTGAGTTAGTGTTCTACTCCTGAAACTGCCTTGTATTCAAATGCTTTCCCCAACTCAACCTGCTTTCTCTATTCCCGCTTTCTTCGCTTCTGTAAAGTGTTAGCGTCATGGTATTGATTTCATTTCCACGAAGATGCTTTAGAAAGGATTCTAGTGGGAAAATGGACGTTTATGGGATATAGCCTAGCGCACTGTTTTCAGACGGTGTTGTAAGTACTGAACTGAGCTCTGTCTTCAAAGGGTAATAAATCGCTCGAAGAGCAGTTTGTTATTCGAAACGATTAACCCTTCAGCCTCAAGGTTGCTAGCTATAGTTTTGTTGACTTTTTTCTTGGCTTTCAACTTGCGTGAACCAGCTCTCTTCTGTAAGTGTGTAGTGTTGATCAGTGTTCCTCATTGTTGATTTCGGACCCGTACTGGTACGCCAGCCATCAGCTACCGGTACTCGTTTTATGTTTTGGTATTGTATTATTTATTTACAAAAAAATTCAAGGTCAAAAATGGCTAACTTTTATTATATGCATTGTAGATATAGCTTCCCGTATGAATTTTTTATTACTACACGAAAAAATGCCTGTCAGCTACATCAGGTAGTTTGTGAAGCACTGGTGTAGGTAGCCGACCAAAATATTCTAAATTTCGGTGTTCAAGTACAGGTATCTTAAACTTCCTAGCTGTTTGTGGCAGCATTCTGCTTTTTGACAAGTAAAATTGTCAGGGATTGTTCAGGAAGTTTAACTTGCGTGATCGCACTATTCCACTACCTTTCGAAGCTGGCGTTTTCCTGGTGGAATGATTCAGACATCATGAAAAATATGTTACAGGATTTACTTCGAGTATGTAGTTAAAGTGAGATCATTCTGTCATGTAAAGTCGATGTGATAGAATTGAATTATTTATTGCTTCTGTTAAATATTCACGCAAGAGACGCAGCGCGAGGCTTTCTCTCAGCCCGAGCAAGATCTACTCCAAGATGAATAGGGTCTTTCTCCGGGTGCCTTGAGCTCTAGTACCCTTTATCATCGTTTTGTTGCTCACTTTTTTTTGCACTGGTTTGGGGGAGGGGCATAAGAGGGAATCTTAAAGTGTGTCTACCTACCTTACATGGAGCGTGGCGAGTAGCAAGCCTTCCTTCTATTATGTACGTACATTGGGTACCTCCTATTCCGCCCTGCCTAACTACGTCACGCCCAGCCAGCGAAACTCAGAGCACATGGTCCTCCAGTGGCACAATTTCACTGGTACTTGAAGCTTCATTTCTTTAAATTGGCGTTTAACACGTTCGCCAAGGTGTGCGCAATACGTGTACACGCTCCTTGCGTTAGGTTGCTTCATAGTTAGGCTGTTCCCTAGCAAAAGTTGGTTTGAATTCGGGGACACACTCGCGTTTTGAAGTTAGATATGGTTACTCTTGAACTTGATGATTGGTCTCTCTCTTGGCTCAGATTAATGATTTCAGTCTTCATGACACCAAAGTATGAGGGTTCTCTTTAAACGCAAGAGATGAGTGTCGACGCATGAGTAAACCATCTCGTAACAGTGGAATGAACTCTTTCATTGGTATACCCGTAGCCCGAATCGTGATGAACGTGTTGAGTTAAAGATAAGAGGCATGCATGATGCTGGATTCTTGCGAGAACTTAAGCGCTGAAAAGTATGCAGTTTTGAGTCATGAAATTCTTTCAAATTGAGGTTTATAAGCCATTTCAACTCTCGAAGAGCATACCTTTTGGGTGGGATGCTGTAGCAATTTTTTAGATATTCTATAGGGTTACTAATACCACGTAATATATGCTACAGTACTATGTATTGTATTATGAACGAGGGATAGTACGTTGTGACACGGGACAGAAACGATTGAGGTATGAACATGTCTACAAAAATGTTTTTAACTGACCTGAAAATTTTTAACTTTTCAAACTGATCTTTCTAAATGTTTGTATTGTTCCTCTGAAATGAGGTATGTTTTTTAAAATAACGTTACGTTTCCCAGAAAATATAAACTTAGAACTTGTTTATAATTACTTCAGAGATTGAAATAAATTTCATCCATGCGATTATAGGCGCTGGCAAACGTAGAAGCTAATAGTGTGTGAAGTATTTCGTTGCATTTTTAAGCGGAGCATCACCGCCCCCGGATGACCAGAACAATGAAGCTCCGCACTGACGCCACCAATAAATATTTCGGTCAGCCTGGTAAATCGAGCGCAGCAGCTCCACTGGTAGGACTGGTCTGCCTCGGGACACAATTTGCAGTTATGAGCATACAGCGTACGTGGTTTTTGCGTTAAACGTTCTGATTGTAGCATTAGAAATATGTTAAAACTGTACGGCGAATTTCAATTTAGAAAATGTGTGCTCTGTTGAGGCATTGAAGGCTCGTGGTTAGATTCCTCTTTTTGTCGTATGATCTCACTAGTCCATGATGTACAGGCTCAGCGTTTCACCGGGAAAACTTATTTCGTAATTGATTGAAAAACGTGGCTACCCCTCAGGGGGCATAGGATAGGCCATAGGCAATAGAGGTAGGTTA